>JBBYHK010004510.1:0-12212 GCA_038382065.1 Adansonia grandidieri | reverse complement strand
ACTCCATGGCATGGTTATAACCCAATCATTAGGAGGAAGTGAGCTATCTGCCTTCATGAGTAACCCTTCGCATAGGCGTGGCAATAACTTCCTGGAGGTAAATTACTTATGTCTCTTATGATTAACCCTCTGCATTTGCATAGAGAAATACATCCAATGGATCAAACCCGATCCTCTAAACCCGAGATGGGTCAAGGATCAGGGTCCTTCGACTGTCCTTATTGGATGGAGGAGCAATTCGAATACCTATTAGGGGTTAACTTAAACCTCAAATAGTGAGCCCTACAAGCTAAACCATGTCAAACTATATCGGAATGCTGCTAGAATACCTAGAGAATAGGGTTACTTGGGGAAACATTCCTAACCTTTACTTAATTACCATAATTATATAGGTGACAATGAGTATACAATTGTCACTCGTATCTATATTTTTATCACTGATCAAGGCATGCCATCATGCCGCTTGAATGACGGCTAACCTTTGTATAAATAAGTGATGGTGAACAAAAACTATCATTCATAATGTCTTATGCTATAAGCCGTTATGCTGTTTGAGTCATGGCTTAACGTGCATTTGCACTAGTGGTGATAAACGAATATTACTACTGGTTGGTTATTTTTCCATCAAAAAAAGATATTACATCACCTCATGAAGGGTAGATTGCATCCTAGCACGATGAAATGCTGCCTGTTTCTTGTCTCACCACCTTGGTTGAGACATGTTATGAATTTTTTGTTCTAATGTTCTCAAATTCTTTATTTCCTTACATTTGTCTCCTATATGTTCCACTAACTTATTTTCGCTTTGTTTGTGTTTTGGTGCATGCATCATTTCATCATAACCATCATGATTATCATCATTTTGGGATAATTGTTCTGGTTTGGTGTTCAGCAAGGGGCATCATTTATGGAGTAGCAGCTTATCTCCACTATCGAGTCCTTTGAAAATGTCAGAACATGGTCAGAAGGTCGCCAATGTCACGATGGGGACATCCTAAAGCCTGACTGCATCTCAGAAATGCATGAAAAGGTCAAGGTCAGTTTCTATCAAAATGATTGTCAGAAATTGAAGCACATTTGGGATAGTTGGGATAACAATGAGAAAGAAGCCTTCATTAAATAGTATAGGGATATAACTCTCTTACTTCAAGTTTAGTTGGATGTTGACTTGTTGCAAGCAGTAACACAGTTATGGAATTCGACCTATCAATGTTTCACCTTCAACCAACAAGCTTTAATCCCTACCATTGATGAGTACATAGCTCTGCTCAACATAGAAAGGGCCAAGTCAGACCAGATTTATTGCAAAGCCCTAATGCCTTCTCCATTCAAGAAAAGGTTAAGGCAAATTCTTGGAGCCATAGAAGCCTGGGTTGACAGTCACGTCAAAGTAAAAGGGAGCAGCAAATGCATCTCTAGGGCCAACTTGAAAGAGGCAAGGGTAAATCTTTCTGATCAAAAGAAAGCTTAAGATGTCTACGCTCTAGCTATCTACAGGCTCATTATATTCCCAAAGACTTTGGGTTATGTAGAGACGATAGTCATAAATTCCTTTTCTCACCTATGTTGCAACATCAACCCTGCTTGCACCATCATCACCGAAACCATTCGCACCCTTAGCTTTTGTAAAAGAACGAGAACAGGAAGGGTTATTGGGTGTGCCTCATTGCTCCAGATATGGCTCCTATGTCATCTTTGTGTTAGGAAAGGGAAAGCCAGGCAAAATTTCTTCTTCAAGATCAGTCTTCTTTCTACAGCATTAGAGGATGAATGCCATCAAAATAAGACAAAAAAGCATTGGGTCTAGGAATTACAAAATATCAAGGAGGAAAAAATCACATGGAGTGCTCCATGGGTGTTTCCTCAGTCAATTGTGTACAAATATGGAGACTACTCTTATGTATCACTCCTGGGATTATGGGGAAATACCATTTATGCTCTTTTATTGGTTTTATGTTAGTTTCAATACCAATAATTCATCTCGTTCTTCAAAGACTTAGGACATTGGGATTTTGAATACAGAGAGCCCAATTATAAAGCAAAAGTCTAGTTAGCTTTCCAAGCCTAGAAGAAGGTCCATTGTATGGAAAGGTACAGCAGAGGAAGCTCCACCACGCCTGGATATGAAGAATGAAGACTCTACTGTATCAATGATCCATTACCATCACCCAACTTCGAGATACTACAAATCCCAATAGAGGAACCGCCTTCTGAGATCGAGCTACATAAGAGAGAGTTTGAGCGAGAAAAGGCATTTTTTGCTACAGAAATCTCTCGACTTAAGGAGGAAAAGGGCCACCTAGAGATGGATATCTATCTTAGGAGCAGTGAAATGGATTGAGTCATTAAAGAAAAGGATCGCTTCAAAGATGACCTTAAGAGCCTAACCAAGGATTATGTGACACTCCAAAAAGCTAACAAGTTGAATGGGAAGTGAAAGTCACCACTCTCAATCGCGAGTTGAATCAACAAAAGCAGGAACTCAAAACTAGCAAAGAAAAGTTCACGAGGGCACATGCTCTTGCTTCCACCTACCAATGAAGGAATCAAAGACTCGAGGCCTAAATGCAAGATACGAAAGCCACCAGGGTTGAAAATGAATCCCTTATTCATCGAATGCAAGAGTTAGAACAGTCTCTTCAGGATCATCAAGGTCATTTCAATGAACTAACAAGGGCTTTTGAGCAACGCAAACTAGATTGGCAAGCGGCAATCAACCAAGCACATCTAAACTACCAAGAACAACATCAGCACCTCACTAAGCAAGTTCAGATGGCTCATTGAAAGGCAGATAATAGGATCGAAGCAGCTCGATCCATAAAGTGAGACATCGTACCTATTGGAGATCATGAGCAATGGCTTTTAGGTTTTCTTGATCATGTGATGACACAATGTAATCACATTAGATACTTTTAGATGTAATCAGGTCATAAAAGAAAAACCCTTTTGTGACTCTATGAATGATGTTATTAACGAAGCTGTTCCAAGAATCAATTGTCTCTAATGCATATGCATATTTAATTTCACCATTTTTCATTACACTTGCACCAATCATTCATTATCTTAACTCGTCATTGCATCATAAATGCTCATTAATAATACATTTTTAATAAAAGTCTAATACGAGAATTGAGCCATAAAAGTGCAAGGGATTTCAAGATCAATCAGGAACATGAAACCTTACATGATGCACCACTACAACACACGATGTTGTAAGCAAATCATGGAGAGTGATCATGAAGCTCGTATTAAACGACTTGAGCTAATGGTTAAGGAATCACGAGACTAGATGCTTCATCAGCAATACAAAATGCAAAATCAAATCGTAAAACTTAAGGAACTAATGATTGCCTCTATGAAAGAAAAAAGGCAAGCCAGTACTACTAAAGTAAGGAATAATCCTTCGAACACTAAAAGTCCCCCTACTAATAATCCAAAACCTACCCAAGGGGAAACTAGACAAGAACAATGGCCTACTCCTACACCTGCCATTCAGGCTCCGCCAGTCATCTACCTTAATCCCATTGTGGCAGGTCAATTCATTCTCAGCACTTATGGGGTGAATGCAAGAGTCTCATCGACAGATTGATAACCCTTGACCATGAGGAACCATAAAAAAAAAAGTAGTTCAAAAGTCTACCATGACTGCGAAAGAAGTGAACAAATTCTAGCTACTAGAAAAATGCCTCCAAGCTATCAAAGGGAGTGACAAGTTCAGAGCTCTTGATGCGCAATCGTTGTCTTTGGTGTCCAATCTAGTAATTCCCTCGAAATTCAAAGTTCCAGAGTTTGAAAAGTTTAATGGAACCACCAACCCTTTTGTCCATGTCCGAATATACCTATGAAAGATAGTTGGGTACGAGAAAGATGAAAAGCTCCTTATCCATTGCTTCTAGCACAGCCTTATTAGGGCAACAGTTCGGTGGTATATCAAGCTAGACAATGTCAAAGTCCAATTATGGGCTGACTTGGCTAAGGCCTTTTTGAATCAATACCAACACATGTCAGATTGGGTACCAAATTGACTTTCCCTGATGAATTTTGAGAAGAGATCCACTAAATGCTTTAGACAATATGCCTAAAAGTGGAGAGAAGAAGCAGCTCTTATCCAACCTCTCTTTATAGAAAAAGATATGACAGTTACTTTCATTCACACCTTACGTGCTCCTTATTACGAGAAGCTCATA
Source organism: Adansonia grandidieri (assembly GCA_038382065.1). Lineage (NCBI taxonomy): Eukaryota > Viridiplantae > Streptophyta > Magnoliopsida > Malvales > Malvaceae > Adansonia > Adansonia grandidieri. The sequence continues at coordinate 8,025 of JBBYHK010004510.1, read as the reverse complement.
AGGAATGCCACCAAGAAATTCGTAGACCTATTCCTCTATAGAGAAATGATTAATGCAGCTATTAAGCGTGGTAGAATGTCAATCGAAGAAATGTCTGGATCAAGCAAGAAGCTTATTGTCAGTAAAAAAGGAAGGAAAAGCCAATGCCATAAGTTATGCTAGCTCATCTTAGCCAAAATGGCATCAAATAATCGACCTTCACTACCTAAGCACGCTATATTCTCGCCCTATCACCATACCCCCTTAGCCAATTAATGCCATAACCTACAACCCATCTTTTGCAATCCCATCCAACCCACCCTAACGGTACCCTCCACAAGGTCACCAAAGTACCAATAGAGCAACCAATAATGCACCTGGCAATCAAGGTGCAAATCAACAAAGACAATATTTTAATCCCATCCCTATGACCTATAAGGAGATATACCAGACCTTGCTTCAAAATTATTTAGTGGCCCCAATCTATGTCCTAGAAAAGAAGCCACCATATCCGCAATGATACAACCCTAACGCCCACTATGATACCATGCTAGGGTAGCAGGGCATGACATTGAGAATCGCATATCTTTCAAATGAATGTGCAAAATCTAATTAACTTAAAAGTCTTGCAGTTTAGGATGAACCAGGGGCCAAATGTTGCTGCCAATACCAAACCACACTGAGCCAACTGCAAACATGATCAATATTAAGAACAAATATGATGTAAAAGCAAGCATAGAAGATGTAAGGATGCCAATGTTCTAGGTCTGGCAAGCATTGATTCAGGTTAGGTTACTTAACACAACAAAAAAGTTGGAAGACAATCTCGACAACTTCTATGACTTCCATACAGTTATAGGTCATATCCTACAAACACGTAGGGAGTTTAGGTCCATGGTTCAAAGAATAATGAATGAAGGCCAGATAGAATTCTATCATGAAATCACACCTACTGTTGAATCTATCAATAAGTTATGAGATGAAACCATGTAGCCACCTTATGGGAGAAATCGACCCCTTATTCTTTATGGCAAGTCAAGTTTTGAGGTAAGTTCTTTGACACCTACACCAAAGTTAGTTATGGAAGTACCTAAGCCATTCCCGTATAGTAACTAAGCTATCCCATGAAAATACAAGAATCAGGTAGTGATGATCGAAGAACTAACTCCCTCAACTGCTGCAATAGAACTATCAGAAGTTAGTCACCTAACCTGTAGTGGTAGGTGTTACACTCCCCCAGCTCAAGTAAAATAGAAGGTTGATACATTTCCAAGCACCAGTACCACTCAGGCCCAAGCAAAGAATTTCGAGCCCGAGAAAGTGAAGGAAGTAATAAGTAAAAGAGGAGCAATAGAGTTTTCCAAGTTCATTAAGCACAGTGAATATTGCATTGTAGACCAGTTAAGCAAACAAGGCATATGTGCCCTCGAACATCCCCATGGACAAGTTGGATCGGCCAGTGAACAACATCATGGCCAATAATTATAACTCATTCACTGATGATGAGATCCCACTCAGAGGTAGTGACAGTTACAAAGCTCTGCATATCACTACCCATTACGAGGGATGCATTTTGCCCAAAGTACTTATAGACAATGGGTTAGCCCTTAATGTTACTTCTATGACTACATTAAGCAAACTCCTTGTCAATCAGTCCAACATCAAGAGTCGCCACACCATAGTCTAAGCTTTTGATGGTATATGTCATGGAGTAATTAGAAATATAACAATCTAGCTTCAGATAGGCCCATGTACATATAAAGTTGACTTCAAAGTTATGGATATTAATCCTTCTTACAATTGCCTATTAGGAAGGCCATGGATACACTCCACCGGAGCTATCCCATCCTCTCTCCATCAGAAGCTCAAATTTGTGATAGATGACAAAGTACTCACCATTGGAGCTGAAGAGGAAATGATCGCCACTGCTTTCACTAAGGATATCTACATAGAGCCTGATGAAGATGCACTGGAGTTATCCTTCCAATCCTTTGCGTTCATTAATGCAACATTTATGGGAGAAGGATTGCCAAAATGACTGTTGGCAAAGGTTCTCGTGTTGGAAAAGGGCTAGGCGAGAATTTTGCAAAGGATGGCCTAAGCCCTACAGGTCACCACTAAAGCCAACAAAAGAGGCTTAGGATTCAATGCTAATGCACACTCAAGAAAGTAGCACAAAAAGAGGATTTGCAACTAGAAAATGACACGATCATTAGATAAGAGGGGGAATCAAAGCTGACAATGTTCTCATCTCTCCATGAGATATTTCGTTCGAGAGGACGAATCGATCCAAGCCAACCAGAAGAGCAAAAGGCTAAAGATGCCTTGGTCATCTTAAATAGAGCACCTAACAATCTCTATCTTCAAGATACTGAGCCATAAAATCGTGTCCTTCCACTAAGACCTGATTTTAATGACAGGGCCATGATGGAAGCCCCTGCACTTTTCCTGTCCCTTTCATGTAATGTCAAAAAATGAAAACCTACCTGCCCTCACCCAAAGGTAGATAGATGTCCTATGTAAGGGGTTTTTTTTATCAACCATATCCGTGAAATGACTTTTGCATATATCATTTCACATTGTGTATCATTTTTCAACCTTTTTGCCTTCATTACTCTTTTGCCTTCATTTTTATCTACATCCCTTAGTTGTGTATGTGCCTTTTGCAATGTTTATTTCCTTACCCTTTTCCAGTATCCTGACGATAGGGATATGGATGTGTTTAATTGGTTGCTAAAAATCAATTTAGAACAGTCAATTTGCACTAGTAAAGTTGATCCTGAAGAAGATTTCAAAGAGAGCTCTGTACCACTAGACCTCTTACAATTATTCAAACAAGACCCAATGAAAGTAATAAATCTAGGTACTCAAGAGGATTGAAAAAAGGTTAAAATCGAAACCTCAATAAAGTTAACAACTAGGACCAAGCTGATAGACCTACTTTAGGAATATCGAGATGTATTTGATTGGTCATATCAAGACATGCCAAGACTAGAAATTGATATAGTGGTTCACAAGCTTCTCATCAAGCCCAGATGCAAACTGATTCAACAAAAGTTAAGGAGGATGAAGCCAAAAATGCTTCCCAAAATTAAAAAGGAAGTTAAGAAACAGTTTGATGTAGGGTTTATTGGAGTAGCCAAGTATCTAGAATGGGTTGCTAATATAGTCCCAGTCCCAAAGAAAGATGGCAAAGTATGAATGTGTGTTGATTATTGGGATCTGAATTAAGCTAGTCCCGAGGATAACTTCCCACTACCTCATATCAACACTTTGATAGACAAACAGCCAAGAATTCTCTATTTTTCTTCATGCAGGATTCTCAAGCTACAACCAGACCAAGATAGCACCCAAAAACATGGAGAAAATAACTTTCGTAACCATGTAGGGGATATTTTACTATAATGTTATGCCCTTTGAACTAAAAAATGCTGGGGCAACCTATCAACGAGCCATGGTAGCCTTGTTCCATGGCATGATGCACAAAGAAATTAAGGTCTGCGTTGATGGCATGATTGTCAAGTCAATGAAAGAGGACGTGCATGTCACAGACCTTTAGAACTTTTTGAACGGCTATGAAAATTTCAACTCAAATTGAATCCTACTAAGTGTACCTTTGGAGTCACTTCGGGTAACCTTTTAGGCTTTATAGTCAGCAAAAAAGGATTAAAGTTGGCCCAGACAAAGTCAAAGCCATTCAAGATATGCCACCACCTTAAACCCAAAAGTAACTAAGAAGCTTTTTAGGGAGACTAAGCTATATTGCTAGATTCATATCCCAGCTCACTGACAAATGTGACCCCATCTTTTGGCTCCTTCGTAAACAAAATCTGGGAGAGTGGAATAAGGCATGTCAGTAAGCCTTTGATAAAGTCAAACATTATCTATCAAGCACTCTAGTGTTGGTACTATTGGTGCCCGGTTGACCTTTAATCCTTTACTTGGTAGTCTTTGATAAATCTATAGGTGTGTATTAGGGCAGCATGATGAGTCAGGAAAGAAGGAACAAGCAATCTACTACTTAAGCAAAAAGTTCACGGAATGCGATTGCAATTACTCCGTAGCTGAGAAGTTATGCTTTGTTTTAGTGTGGATAGCTAGGAGACTTAGGCAGTACATGCTGTATCACACCACATGGTTGATTGCAAGGCTTGATCCTATCAAGTATCTATGTGAAGCCCCTGTCAGGAAGGCTAGCTAGATGGCAAATTCCAGCTTTCTGAATACGATATTGCCTAAGTCAGTCAAAAGGGAATCAAGGGCAGTGCGATAGTTGACTTTTTGGCAAGTCGAGTGGTAAATGACTATGAACCCTTAAATTTTGACTTTTCAGATGAAGATCTAATGTGCATTTCTGAAGAAAAAGATACCTCCAACCAAGATCAATCCTAAAAAATGTATTTTGATGGAGCATCAAACACTCTAGGACATGGAATTGGGGCAATATTGATGTCACTTGACAAGAGTTATTATCCGTTCACAACAAGGCTAAATCTTGACTGCACGAATAATATCATAGAATATGAAGCTTGTGTCATGGGGCTTCAGGTAGCCATTGAGAAGAATGTCAAGATATATTACAGGTGTTTAGTGATTTGGCCCTAGTCATCTACCAGTTGAAAGGGGAATGGCAAACTCGTAATGCCAAGCTGATGCAGTATGGGAAGCTGATAGCAGAGCTCAAGAAAGAATTTGATGATATTAGTTTTCGACACTTACCTTAAGAAGAGAACCAAATAGCTGATGCTTTGGTTACCTTGTCATCTATGTTTAAAGTCAACAAAGAGTTGGACATTGCTCCCATCCAGATAAGCATTTACACAAGTTCAGTATATTGTCAAAGTGTCAAAAAAGATAAGGATGGCTTATAGTGGTACTATGACATCCTTACATCAAGGATCAACAATATCCCAAACATGCAACTGAGACTGATAAAAGGACTATCAGAAGGCTAGCTATGGGATTTGTTCTCAATGGAAAAATCTTATACAAAGAGAGTCACGATCAAGTATTGCTCAGACACGTCGACACTTTTGAAGCCAAAAAGATCTTAGAAGAAATTTATGAAGGGATTTGTAGTACATATGGTAATGGACATCAGATGGCCAAGCAAATCATGAAAGCAGGTTATTACTGGTTGACTCTCAAAAGAGACTACATCAATTACGCCCGAAAATGCCATAAGTGTCAAATCTATGTAGACAAGATCAATGTCCCCCCAATGCCACTTCACATCATGATAGCCCCATAGCTTTTCTCCATATGGGGTATGGATGTGATCAGGCCAATCACCCCTAAAGCTTCTAATAGGCATCGTTTTATCCTGGTAGCGATCGACTATTTCACGAAATGGGTGGAGGTTGCCTCATATGCTAATGTCACTAGATCGACCATCTGTAAGTTTGTCAAGTGGGACATCATCTGTAGATACGGCCTCTTAAACCAAATCATCACAAATAATGCAAGCAACTTAAACAATAAAATGATGTAAGTAGTCTGCTCACAGTTTAAGATCCAGCATCATAATTCTGTCCCTTATTGCCCAAAGATGAATGGGGCAGTTGAGGCAGCTAACAAAAACATTAAAACAATAGTTGAAAAAATGGCCAAGACTTACAAAAACTGGCATGAGAAGCTATTCTTTGCACTTCATGCCTATCAGACCTTACTTCGCACTTCCACTAGTGTTACCCTATTTTCTCTTATCTATGGGATGGAAGCTGTATTGCCTATCGAAGTCGAGATCCTTTCTCCCAGAGTCTTGATGGAAACCAAACTTGAAGAACCTGAATGGGTCAAGAACATATATGACTAACTCAACCTCATCGAGGAAAAACACATGAAAGCCATCCGCCATGGTCAAATGTATCAAAGAGACATGATCCGACCCATGACAAAAAGATGCAGCCATGACAATTTCACCTAGAAGAATTGGTATTGAAGAAGATCCTCTCAATTCACAAAGATGCACAGGCCAAGTGGACCCCTAATTGGAAAGACCGTATGTCATAGAGCAAGCTTTCTCCGGAGGGGCCTTAATCTTGTCAGAAATGGAGGGCAATGTCTTGCCCAACCCAGTCAACTCAGATTCAATCAAGAAATATTACACGTAGAAGGCGAAAACCTTAAAAGGCATCCTTCAAAAAAAAAGAGAGAAAACAAAAAAAACAAAAGCAAACAACAAACAACAAAAAAAGAGCAAAAAAAAGAAAAACAAAAAAAAAAACAAAGACAAAAAAATAAAAAATAAAAAGAAAACAAAAAGGGGTCCAGATGAAAATTTGAAAAGGGCACTGGGTAGCTAACCCGACTATAGTTGAAAACCAGCAAAGGTGACTTGAGAAGATAAATTTTGATAGGGCATAAACTGAGAGTACCTACAGGACAATGCAAAGCAATCTTAGAGATCTTCTAAAGATTAGCTCATACTAGTCACATTTATTATTCGAGAAAGATCCTGAAAAGCACTTAAGGAACATCCATGTCATGATTGTTAGAGGTATCTTCTGCCAAGAAGATCATACTTCTTGCCACCAAATCACTTGTTTGTCAAATAGTATACCAAGTTGTATCTCTTTATTGTCATGAATAAATATTGCCTTGTTTCTCTTAACCCCTGTACAATTCACATTACACTTGTCATCTAGTTGATAATGTTTGATAATCAACTAAAATATGCATCAGGACATCTCGATATTACATCCAAAGGAAAATAAAAGCACAGGAACTCTGTTCATGCCCTAATAGTTAAGATCATGCACTTTTTGCGTCCAAACACCCGCTCAGCATGACCATACACTAAACCATTTCTTGCTTTCACAAGCCACATTTTAAAACAAAGCAGGCTGACCAAAAAAATTGACCCATGCATTCTATCCAAATCCTATCAAAACTAGAGACATCAACCTAATCAGTCAAATAGTCTCCAAATTGTTAACAATGCCTTCTAATTGTCAGGAAAATGATTAAGCCTCCCGAATTGGGAAATGCAACAATCCAAATTCTTGAGAGTAGTTTTTTGGTCATATCCCCAGTGGAGTCAGGACAACCCATAATCCCCAGCGGGATTAGGAAAATTTTCATCTATAGTTGTATCAAAGACAAATCGCCATCACTATGAGAGTCTGAATGATGTACAAGGAGAACTACGGCTATCTCCCATATTAGACTTCATATCATGCAATCATGATAGCATTCCACATCATGCATTCACATTACCTTCATACATCATCATTTTTACAATATCACTTCAAGCTAGGTTTACTGAACCTTTAAGGAATTCCTGGTAAAAACTTTAAGCTTTGCAAACCAAGTGTCATTCAGGTAAGGTCTTTTTCTTGCCATTACCTCATGTCAAAACCCTTTTTCATCAAGCAACTAGTGTCAAAGTGCCAGTGTCAAGAAATTGTTATCCAAAAGTTATCACCAAAAACTTTTGTCAAGAACATTTGTCAAAAGCTTTGTCAAGCATTTTGTCAAGAACTAGTGTCAAAACCCTTTTATCGGGAAATTTTGTCATGAACTTCTGTTAAGAAAAACTTGTACTAGAAGTTTTATCAAAAACCTTGTCGCCACCCCTTTTAAAGCCCTGAAGTCAGTGGCACCTCTTTAAAGCCCACATGTCAGTAGCACCTTTCCAAAAGCCCACAAGTTAATGGCACCCTTTCAAAGCCAACAAGTCAGTGGCACCTTTCTAAAAGCTTGCACAAGCTGGCAGCACTTGAGTCAAAGCCCACACGAGCTGGTGGCACCCAAGTCTAAGTCAAAGCCCGCATGAGTTGGTGGCACCTAAGTCTAAGTCAAAGCCCGCACATGCTAGCAATGCCTGAGTCAAAGCCCATACAAGCTATTGGCACTTAGTTTAAGTCAAAGCCCACATGAGCTGGTGGCACCCAAGTCTATGTGAAAGCACACATGAGCTAGCGGCACCTGAGTCAAAGCCCACATGAGCTAGTGGCACCCAAGTCTAAGTCAAAGCCCAAAAGTCAATGGCACCCTTTTTAAAGCCCACAAGTCAGTGGAACTTCTTTAAAGCCCACAAGTTAA
>JBBYHK010004499.1:0-12214 GCA_038382065.1 Adansonia grandidieri | reverse complement strand
TTAAGCCTACGCCAAAGATTATCATTCAACTTCCATCTTTTTTCCTTTATAAGGATGATAAGGTGATTATTTGGAAATACGAAAGCAAAATCTTAATCATCAAAGAATTGAGTTAGCAAGCAGCAAATGTCAACCTTTTAAGTGTAAGCCATCTAACTCAAAGTGGTAGACGTTACACCCCAGTAACATCAAGAGGTGAAACTCAGTAAAAGAACACTAATCCTGTTCTTCAAGCACTGAAGCTTGTAACCAAAGACTTAGATCTGATAGCTGTCAAGGAGCCAGTGAGTGAGAAAAAGCTACAAAATTCCTTAAGTTCATCAAGCACAGTGAATACAGCATCATCAATTAGTTGAACAAGCAGCCTGCTAAGATATCTGTGCTATCGTTACTATTGAATTCCAAAGCTCACATAAATGCTCTCTTTAAGGTCTTGAATGAGGTATATGTTCCTCTAGACATCCGATAGGCTAATTGGATCACCCAGTAAGTAACATCACTACCAACAACTATTTATCTTTTAGCAGTGATGAAATCTCTCATGGAGGAATAGGAAATTATAAAGCTCTTCACATCACCATATACTGCAAAGGTAGCATATTGCCCCAACTGCTCATTAACAATGGGTTAGTTCTGAATGTAATACCCGTATCATGCTTGAACAAACTCCCTATTGACACTACTTATATACAAAATAGTCATACAGTTGTACAAGCATTCTATGGAACTTGTAGAAACATCATGGGAAACATCATTATTCCATTCCAAATCAACTTATGCACTTACAAAGTGGACTCCCATGTAATAGATATTGCTCTATTGTATAAATGCCTATTAAGAAGGCCTTGGATTCACACTGTAGGGGTAATGCCATCATCACTACATTAAAATTTGAAATTCATCATCGAGAACAAAGTTGTTAGCATTGGAGGAGAAGGAGATATCATTATGCTACTTCAACAGATACCCCATATATTGAACCCAATAAAGATATCCCAAAATCCTCATTTCAATCCTTTGAGTTTGTCGATGCCATTTATGTCAAAGAGGGGTTCCCAATATAAGAGCCTTATTAATTGAAAAGCATTCATATGGGTCTAAGTTAACCATCGACAAAGGTGCCCAAGCCAAAAAGGGACTCAAGAAACACCTTTAAGGGATTGCTAAACACTTGAAAGTTATCAACTAGATCGACAAAAAAGGGTTGGGTTCAAGCCCAATGCACAACAGAAAACAAAATAAGAACAAAAAAACCATGAGAAAATAATGGTCCATCTATTATGACAAGATGTGGGATATAAACTAATGATATTTCCACTATTTCAAGAAAGTTTTCATTTAGGAGAACATTGGAATACTGGCTTAGCTAATGTTATGATCATATTAAACATGATTTTTTAGGATTTCACCATCAATATAATTAATGATCCAAGGACATCAATGATGGATCGAGAGACCAGTTTGTGCTCTTCAAGATTTGTTTTGAGTGTTTGGACTGAAATTGAGATTCATGTACTATTCAAGTCTATTTCAAAGTAATGCTATGAACTAAACCTACATGCTTTTGCCTAAGAGCATTATAGAATCCTTTGTATGGACATCATTTTATTAAGTATTATTAGTGAATATGATAAAGCATTATACATTTCATCTTTGTGTTCATTTCTATAGTTCTTGCCAATTCTTAGATCTTTCTCTACATTTTTTTGCCTATATTGTTCTTTTTCCATATTTTTAGGCACGCAGATGAAGGTGACATGAATATCTATATTAAAACTTTGGATATCGATTTTGAGCAACCAATCTGCACTAGTGAGGTCGAGCTAAAAAAGTTCTAAAGAGAACGTTGTACCTCTAAACTTGCTAAGGCTAACTGAACAAAAAGAAAAATAGATATTGCTTTATGAAGAACCCACTGAAACCATGAACCTTGGAACAAAATAAGATAAAAAAGAAGTCAAAATCAAAACCTCCACACGCCCAAAAACTTGAACCTAACTAATAAGTCTTCTTTGAAAGTATCAAGATGTATTCGCTTAGTCCTACCAAGACATGCTTGGATTAGACACTAGTATTATGGTCCATAAACTTTCCTTTGAACCTAAGTATAAGCTCATACAATAAAAACTTAGAAGGATGAAGCCCGAAATGCTTATGAAGATCAAAAAGAAAGTGATGAAGCAATTTAAGGTAGGATTTCTCAAAGTACACAAATACCCTAAATGGGTAGCTGATACAGTTCTAGTTCCTAAAAAAGATGGTAAAGTGTAGATGAATATAGATTATAGGGACTTAAATTGAGCTAGTCCAAAAGACAATTTCTTTTAGCCTCATATTGACACCTTAATAGACAACACCACCAAAAATGCACTATTTTCCTTCATGGACGGATTTTCAGGTTACAACCATATTAAAATGGCAGCTGAAGATATGAAGAAGACCACCTTTATGACCATGTAAGCACTTTTTGCTATAAAGTAATGCCCTTTGAGATCAAGAACACTAGGGCAACCTATCAAAGGCCGATGGTAACACTATTCCATTACCACATGCACAAGGAAATAAAGGTTTATGTGGATGATATGATTGCCAAATTGCCAAAGGAAAGTGAACATGTAGTCAACTTGTGAGAATTCTTCAAATGGCTTTACAAATATCAGCTTAAGTTAAACCCCACCAAAAGCACATTCAACGTTACATCTGGCAAACTATTGGGCTTCATTGTAAGTGAAAAAAGAATAGAAGTCGATCCTGACAAGGTCAAGGCCATTTAAAACCTTCCACCACCTTCTTTAAAAAAATAAAGGGTTTTCTAAGAATGTTGAACAATATAGTTGACTACGAGGATTGTGTCATAGGATTTTCAGCCACCATTGAAAGAGGTATCCGAACACTACAAGTATTTAGAGATTTATCCTTATCATTTACCGATTGAAAGGGGAATGGCAAACACGTGATGTTAACCTAATCCATTATGGGAATTTGATCCTGGTACTTAAAAAAAATTTTGATGCTATTAGCTTTTAGCATTTACCCTAGGAAGAGAACCAAATCCTTGACGCCTTAGCCACTTTGTCATCCATATTCAAAGTCAATCAAGAATCAGACGTTGCTCCTATTTAGATAAACATCTATACAATTCAGCACATTGTCAAAATGTTAAAGAAGAGAAGGATGGCCTACCATGGTATCATGACATCCTTCAATACATTAAAGATTAGTAATACCCTAAATATGCTACCAAAACTAACGAAAAAACCATCCGAAGGATAGCTGTGAGTTCTATTTTGAATGGCAAAATTTTGTACAAGAAAGGTTAGGATCAAGTACTACTACAGTGCGTAAATGCCTCGAAGCCAAAAGAATTCTCAAAGAAGTCCATGAAGGAATCTATGGTATGTATGCTAATGGACATCGAATGGCAAAACAGGTCATGCGATTAGGCTACTATTAGTAGACTCTTAAAAAGGATTGCATTGACTCTGCTTGAAAGTGCCACAAATGCCAAATCTATGTGGACAAAATCCATGTCCCACTAACATCTCTACAAGTTATGATAGCTTCGTGGCCTTTTTTTATGTGGGGCATGGGCATGATTAGAATGATTACCCTTAAGGCTTCTAATGGGCACCACTTCATTCTGGTCACTATTGATTATTTCACCAAGTAGGTGGAAGCAACTTCATATGCTAATGTCACCAAGTCTGTTATATGCAAATTTATGAAATAGGATATCATTTGTAGATATGGCCTTCTCGAGTAGATCATTATTGATAATGCACGCAACTTGAAAAATAAAATGATGCAAGTGATTTGCTCTCAATTCAAGATTCAGTATCTAATTTCATCCTATACTGTCCAAAAATAAATAGGGCAGTTGAAGCAGCCAATAAGAATATCAAGAAGATAGTTGAAAAGATGGTGAAGGCATACAAAGATTGGCATGCAAAGTTGCCTTTTGCATTACATGCCTATCGCACAGCAGCTCAAACTTCTACAGGTGCTACCCTATTCTCCTAGTCTATGGCATGGTGCTTGTCCTACTATTAAGGTTAAAATCCCTTAACTTAGGGTCTTGACAGAATCATAACTTGGAAAGGCTAAATAGGTTAAGAACCGATATAAGCAACTTAATCTCTTCGAAGAGAAAAGAATTAAAGCCGTCTATCATGAGCAAATATATCAAAGTGCATGATAAGAGCCCATAACAAAAGGGTCCATCCTTGTCAATTCTAAAAAGGTGACCTAGTACTCAAAAAATCCTCCTTATCTATAAAGATGCTTGAGGAAAATGGACTTTGAATTAGGAAGGGCTGTACATGGTAAAATGGGTATTCTTCAGAGGAGCCTTAATCTTAACTGAGATGGATGATGGCAATTTTCCCAATCTTGTAAATTCTGATTCCATTAAGAAATACTATCCCTAAAATTATGCTAAGATGAAAACCCAAAAGGGCATCCTATTTTTCTTGTGCTTCCACTTTTAAAAAAAAGAGAGAGATGAAAACCCAAAAGGGTGTCCAAGAAAATGAGCCAAATTAGGTTGAAAACCTAAAATAGTGACTTAGGTGGCCAGACTCTCTCTTACTAGAACCAAATCAAGCCCAAAGTATCACTAGCTTAAGCAAGCACCACTTTAACCTACAACCCTGAAGAAAACACCAAATCATAACCTAACTCATCTATCCTAAGCTAACTAACTCTATTAAATTTTATCCTTACCTGCACCTAAAAATGAAGACTACCTAACCTCAAGGCCTCCATCCTATGATGAAGCAATCAAAGAATCTTCTTGTAAGTTGGCTAATGCTTGAAAATTGTCTCAAAGACACTCAGTGGAGGCCTCATGTCATTAGCATCAGCAGCTAAACAGCCAAAAAATCTTTTTAAATATTTTGTATCTTAAAATGTTTTGTGATCCCTTAGTCGATCATAACTTTTACCTTTTTTCTTTTGAATGAAATATAATCACTTGATTTCTTACAAGGTCTTTTGTAACTCCTACATCCCTTGTTGCATCATATTTATCATTTCACTGATAATGCTTGATAAATGAAAGAAACTATTAATAGGATTTCCTAGCATTACTTGGAAAGATGAAAGTTGGCAAGAATTTTGTTTTATGTCTCAAAACCAAAAAAGAACCTTTAGGGCCATAGTCGGTCTTATCGTTAGACCCTATATCCTAAAAACATGCTCAAAACCTTCTTCCAGTAAAACTTAACCTAAAGATAAGGGGCTAAAGTTCTTTTCAAATTGTCATCCTAACAACTAGAGTTTAGAACAGTCCATCTAGACAACCAAAGACACCATTTGAATCATAGTTGGTAAAGAGGAATCTTTCATACTCAACAAACTCAATGCACCAAAAAGTTCCCAAACATAAGCCATTTAAGCTCAAGCCCAACCTTTCATAATCATAGACCACGCTTACTTTCCAAAAATGACCTTAATGTTCAAAGCCTTTGGAAATATAAGGCGCGATTGATAAACCCTGAGGCAAAAAGCCACCCTATCAAACTTGTAGAAGATTAGAGATCGAAAAGGCTAAAAACTAATTATTAGGTTAGATTTTAAAATCATCACTTTTGCATCACTTAAGCATGCATTTGCATCTTCATGCATCATTCATACAATAACTAATATTCTTCAAGTATGAACTACTACTTTCAAAAGTCAAAATTAAATAGATCTTCAGCTACAAATTCCTGTTTTCAAAAAGGCCTTGAAAGGTTCTAAGTAAGAATCCCTCATCTCACAAGTGCATAAATGGAAAAAAAACCATTCAAGTAAGTTACTTAAACTCATATTTTCTTAGTTTTCAAATAGCAGGACACTTTCTTTTTTCTTTTTAGTTTTCAAAGAGCAAGATGCCTTTCTTTTTCTTTAGTCCTTAAAGAGTAGGACGCTTTTTTCCTTTTCATCATCAAAGAGTAGGGGGCTATCTTTTTCTTTTTAGTCCTTAAAGAGCAAGACGCTTACCTACCTTGGTCTTCAAAGAATAGGACGCTTACCTATCTTAGTCCTCAAAGAGCAAGATGGTTAACTACTTCAATCCTCAAAGAGCAGGACGTTTACATACCTCAGTCCTCAAAGAGCAAAAAGCTTACCTACCTCGATCCTCAAAAAGCAATATGCTTACTTTCCCTCAATCTTTAAAAAGCAAGATGCTTAGCTACCTCAGTCCTCAAAGAGCAGGAAGCTTATCTACCTTAGTCCTCAAAGAGTAAGATGCTTACTTACCTCAATTCTCAAAGAGCTGGACACTTATCGAGTAAATGTTTACATTAACTGACACCTATCAGGGAGGTCAAATGTAGGAAATCATAAACCTACTAAAGAGGCAAACCTTACAAAAATTGAAATTTTCTTATCTGTTAGATTCAGACATAAAATGGTGTCTATTTATCTTTGCCATGTTCCTAATACTCAGCTCTGAGCAAAAAAGAGCAGCTGTAGATACCTTTTTTTGTCCAAGCCAATTTTTAGCATCCTAAGATGTAATCAAATAATAATAGAGTCAAGAAATAAAAAAAATAGGGATGATTGCCAGGCATCATGTCATCAGGCACTATTAAGCGATACGACGCTAAATGAAAATTTTGTTTGGAAAGGTTTGAAATTTCTGTGAGTCATATAAAATAAATTTAAAAATGAGGCATCAAAGTCCACTATTGAATAAGTTCAATTAAGAATAACTTAAAACATAAATTAGATTTATGAAATCTAATTATAGATATCTTGATATGCAGTAAAAATAATGTTTTATCAAGACAATGTCTATTTGTAGACATGGTTTAGGGATATTATTAAACAATGGCAAATAATTGTATTGAAAAATTAAATAATTATTTGATAATTAGTTAATTAATTATTTAATGTTATTTACGTGAAGTAAAAATTCTTGGGTAAGAAAATTTAACTATGAATTAAATTTTTTAACATGTAAACTAAGGGTTTGGGTTAAACATCTAAATTATCAAGTTAATAGAGTTTAGATGTTAACTACTCTAAGTTCAGCTTGCTAATGGGCTTGACACATGGAATAGATATCTTTGGTGTGGTATTGGGATAAATATTAATAAGTTACTATTGAAGACCAATCTTCGGCAAGCTAATTAAAATAGTTTTAATTGGGCTCCAAGAAACACTTTAAGTTGGCACCACCTGTAAGGCTAATTTAGTGGGTCTGGTTCATTCACTAAACAGCTAAGCCTTATGGATAAGGCCTATAGATATAACATTAAGTCTTTTTTGGAGTTAGTTGGCTATCAAAAAAACCCTAGGTGGAGAACTTTAGTTCTCTTTAAAAGCTATTGCGCCAGCCCCTTCCTAAGCCTTTTTATGCATTGATTGGTATTCCAGTGATCTTAAAGTGTTTTTGTATCACAAAAAAATGTAGAAAATTAGTTTTCTATCATAGTAGAATCAACTAAAATAAAAAATTGTGATTTTTGGATCCGTTTATTGGTATCTGCACAAAACAACTACTTTTTTAAGGGTATCATAGTGTAAATTGATCTGAAATTATTTTTGATCTTGAAAAAGGTAGAAAATCAAAATTCTAGCCTAAAGGAATCAAATAAAAATTAAAATTAAAATCTTTTGATTTGTTTGCCCATATTTACGAAAAATAGCTACTTCCTTATGGAGTTATTTTCCTTTTCTTTAGCACAACAGGCATGGGAATTCTTCCTAAATCATCACAGATCTAAACCTGTTGGCTATGTATCTTTCAGTTAAGGCTTGAGAGGCCTTCTAGGTAGCATTGGAGAACCACTAAACCTTATGAAGGTTCCAAGAGACATTTGTGTGGATTACTGTTAGAGGCAGAACACTTAGATTGGTTTTGGCCTCAAGAAAAAATTATAGTAATAAACCCATAGGGCGTTTGTGCAAGGATTAGCATGCTTAGAGTTACAAGTCTTTTAGCAGTATGATTTCTATGAGATCTATGTTTTAAATTGCAATTCGATCACATGTATATCTCTTTTTAAGATCATGAGAAAATTTAGGTATTTCTTTATTTAATTTCACTATGTATGTTTAATTCTAATTAAATTTTTATGTATATTTCGATATGCTTAAGCCTAAATTTCCTTTCAAAAGTTATCTAACCTCTAACGGTTATCCATGCAAATGACTTGGGAAACTTTAAAATGGAGAGATTTCATTTTACTAGGAACTATGCTAGTAGCATGGTTTTCTTAAACCATCCCTAGCTTTTATTCTCACTAAAACCAAAAACAACAAGGGAGAAAATGTTTTTCTCCTCAAAGAGTGAAGTTGGCTACTAAGAATATGAAGAAGTGTAAACTACGAGTAGGTTTCATCTCACGCTACGGAGGCTAAAATAAGAGTTTATACCTAGGTTAAGTGCGACAAACTCCCTTACACTTTATTGAACTGTTCAATAAATAAAATTAATTCTAAGTTGTTTAACTTAATCTCATTTTAATTCCATAAAGCTGCCCTTAATGTGTGACCCATTAGGCCTCTAACATGTTGGTGATAAATATAAATTATTTAGTTAAGGGCATTTATATTATAGACCAAGAGCATTTAGCAATGCATCACAGCCACCGAAATGCTAAGAGTCTCAATAAATTTGACAAGCTTTTTTATGTACAATATCTAGGTGTATTGGATCCTTTCATCATATATCTTGGAAAAAAGCATGGTTCGGTGCCTACTTTTAGCCTTTTCCATGTTAGTCTTGAAACCCATATGTCTTGACTTCATAATCATTATTGCTTTGGTGAAAGACTTTTGAGTTTACATGTGCCAGGAACATATGAGATATGTCACCTTATATCATTTAGGGTTGTGAATCCTTTTTGGACCACTCATTTACTTTAAGTATACTTCATGTTATACCCATTCATCTACTTGGGATGGTATAGAGGTTCTTGTTTTATGGAAATAAGTTCACTAACATAGCCCGTATGAGAACTTTATTTGGCATTAGTCATTCAAGTGTTTATAGAATACATTCTCATTTGCTAATCTTATATAATAGTCTTCAAACTAGTGATACTAGGTCAACTTCTATGGGAGTTCCACGCTTTGATTTCATCATAAGTGGTCCACAATGATGGATGTCAGAGTTATTGTGATTTTTGGTACAACATTAAGCATACAAAGATGGAGGAATGATCCAGAGAGGATTCACCACTCCTAGTGACATTAGGATGTATCTTAGTTATTCTTAATTATGTTTAATTAAATTAAAGTCTTTGGCTAAAGCATAGTGAATTATCAGGAATCGTTTTGTTATAGATTTATGATCATTAACCATGAGTTGTAAGAGTTAACATGGACTGAAGCATGAGTAGACATTGCACCATACTCAAGCTCATTCTAGGATATTTGGTGAAAGGACTATATTACATAGATAGCCTAGCTACTAAAAGGTTTCAATGAGGTTACATTAACTCTTTAATATTTGGTTGGTCATGATGGGTTGCTTGATCGTGCTCTTGATCTATAAACATAGTTAATGTTAGTGCTAGCCCTACAAGCCAATCAGATTCACTTGTAGTTATTTCATGTAAAATACATTATTATTAGATTAATGTAATGAGGTATTTTTTTATCCATAAGACTTTATAATAATTGTAATTTATGACTTATAAAGATAAACCCCATGAAACACATTGGCCTTTATAAAAGTGTTAAAATTGTGAGATCCTTATGCATAAAATCTATGCTAGTCATCGCATTGTTAAGACAATGCATAAAGACTGGTATATGTTAAGCCCCCATGTATATGACGTATGCAACTGATCTCATGAGTTGAAGTATAATGATCCTTAAAGATAACATAAAGTTGCTTATTATGGTAACAAGTTCATTGCACATGACCGTTGTGAGAGTTCCATTTGATATTTCACTCAAGTGCCTATAAAAATACTCTAATGTGTTAATAGTGTAAATAATCATTAGACTTATGACACCAAGTCAACTTAGATATGGATTTTCATCCTTACAGATTATCAAGGATGGATGCCAAAGGTAAGATGATTTTAGATATAAGATGAAGCATACTGAAGTGTTAGTGTAAGCCCTGCAAACCAATCAATTAAACTTTTAATACATTAGCATTTGGTTATTTCTTGTAACATACATTATATTTGATCAATATAATATTAAGTATTTCTTTATCCATTACAGTAATTATTAATAGTTATTTATATCTTATGTTATTAAAGCCCATGAAGTATATTGGCTTTACAAGGTAATTGTACAGAGTTAGAATTATGAATGCATTAAAGTTATGTTTCTAAAAATTGTTCCTAGTCATCATGTTGTCAAGATAGGGCATTGACAATGCACAAAGACTGGTATATGTTAAGCCTTCATACATATGATGCATGCAATTGATCTTATAAGTTGAAGTATCAAGATACTTGTGGAGAGCATATTGGTGTTTTTATGAGAACAAGTTCACTGAACATGACCTAATATGAGAGTTCCATTTGGTATTTCACTTAAGTGTCTGTGGAAATACTCTTATGTGTTAGTAGTATAAGTGATACTTAGAGTTGAGACTCCAAGTCATCTTGTATGTGAATTATCATACTTATTTATCATCACAAATAGGTTCATAATGGATGGCTACTAAATAAGGGTGGTTTTGGTTATGATATAACCATACTGAAAGTTAGTGAGTGGTTGACAAAGGATCCATCACCCTAAGTGATGTAAGAGGATGTATCAAATTATTTTTGGCTTGTGTTAACTCAAAGACCTTAGCCAAGGCAATATCAATTATGAACTTAACATATAAAGGTTGCATACCAATATAGAATAAGTCAAGAGTAAACATTGCGTTGAACTCTTGTCTATTCCAAGATATATGATGAAAGGATTACGTTACACTAAGATACTATACACTAAATGTATTGTCAAAATCAATCTAACTCTTCCTGCATATCAGGTGGCCATGATGCATTCTTTATGCCAAAAGAGTAAAAGTTACTTAAGAGCTTTCTAAATTGTTCAAAACCAAAGGGCAAAGTGCAAATAAGCAAAAGCTTAAAAAGACTTAAACCCTAGGTATTTAAACCTTACTTTGTCCTATCCCTAACATAAGAGAAAAACCTTAAACCTTGTTTCATATGTTCCAAGGAGGCTTTGTAACAACTTGGTATTTTGCACCACTCTTTTTGCAAATTTTAGTGAGAAATGGTTTTTTCTCCTATCCTCATGATTTTGGTGCATAGAAAGATCACTTAAGAAAGGTTTTTAAAACCTAATCCACTAGCACAGATCTCAACATTAAGAAGTCTTTCCCTTTTGAAGGGTTTTTGAGTCACTTATGTGATCACCATTGAGGCTGGATGCTTTTGAAGGTTTTATATTATCTAATGCTAGTTGTTCTAATTAAAATTGAAGAGATATCCATCTTTTAGGGAATTAATAGAATAGTGCAGGCACTTAATTTTGTTCGGGCTTTCATGTAAGCATTTTAGGGCATCATTAAGGCCAAACATCCAAACTCGGACCCCGTTCCCATCATCCTAAGCTAAGCTAAGGTCATAAATTTTTTAATTTAAGGCTAAGCCTTATAAAAATATATTTTAGATGAAGTAGGGCTCACATGTATATTTAATTAATTTATTTGGGCCTATTTTATTTAATTATGTAGGTCAATTTTTCAAATATTTTAAATTCGTGTTAAGCCTTATTAAAATTATTATGGTCCATGTGTTCGTTATTTAATGAATTTTGGGCCTATTGTGTTGGCTTAATGAATTTTTGTTTTAACCTAAGTTAGCTAGATGGTGGGGTATTTTAAGGCAAAATTGGTTTTTAAGAGACATTTTTCGCAATCCATGCCTATTTAATACTCAAGTATAATATTATGATCAATTAAAAACTGAAGCTACACCCCAGTACACCATGATTCACCATATTGTAAAAGAAAATATCCAAATTCCCTATTTTACTAGGTTTTTATAATGACTAAAAATTCCCTCTATAAAATGAATATTCCATGCTCAACTAAAGGACTTCCATTCACCTCTCACATACTCTTTCTTAGAAAAAAAATATTAATCCATAGCTCCCCATAGTAGCCCTCAACAACCCTCTAAAACCTTCATTTTCACTTACGTTTCCTCTCCCAAATCCCTTGCATTACTAACAAACCTTGGAGTTCATCTTTTGCCATTCTTTTCTGCTAATCCATATCAAAGAAAGGAAAGAAAAT
>JBBYHK010004458.1:0-12215 GCA_038382065.1 Adansonia grandidieri | reverse complement strand
CATAAGAAAAGCTTCACTTCCCACCATTTTTTAGAATCAAAATTTGTCTATCAAATGTGGTAAATATAGATTCACGTGATAATCTCCTTTCTTTTCTTGATTGGGCACCATGAACACATTCTCCTTATTGGGATAAACGAATTGAAGCCTTGGTTTCATAAGAAAAACTTTATTCCCACCATTTCTACAATCAAAGTTCGTTTGTCAATTGGGATAAATATGGATTCACATAATAATCTTTTTTCTTTTCATGATTGGGCACCATAAACACATTCTCCTCATTGGGATAAGTGATATTTATCTTTGGTTTTGAAAGTAAAACTTCTATTTCTACCAAATTTAGAATTAATGTTCGTATTTCAATTGGGTTAATCCCCGATTCACATAATAATCTCCTTTGTTTTAATGATTGGACACTACAAACTCATTCTACTCGTTCAGATAAATGAATTGATGCTTTCATTTAATGACAAATCTTCACTTCCTACCATTTTTTAGAATCAAAGTTCGTCGATCAAATGTGGTAAACACGGATTCACGAAATAATCTCCTTTCTTTTGATGATTGGGCACCATAAACGCATTCTCTTTATTAGGATAAATGAATTGATGCTTTGGTTTCATAAGAAAAGCTTCACTTCCCACCATTTCTTAGAATTAAGGTGCGTTTGTCAAATGGGATAATCATGGATTGGCATAATAATCTCATTTCTTTTAATGATTGCGCGCCACAAATTCATTCTTCTTATTGGGTAAATGAATTGATGCTCTGGTTTATATGAAAAACTTCATTTCCCACCAATTTTTAGAATCAAAGTTCACTAGCCGATTGGGATAATCATGGATTCACATGATAATCTCCTTTCTTTTCGTGGCTGGGCACAATAAACACATTCTCTTCATTGGGATAAATGGTATTGATGCTTTGTTTTCATAAGAAAAACTTCTCTTTCTACCAATATTTGAATATATGTTTGTCTTTCAACTGGGATGAACGAGGATTCACATAATAATCTCCCTTCTTTTAATGATTGGGCACCATAATTTCATTCTCCTCATTAGGATAAATGAGTTGATGCTTTGGTTTCATAAGAAAAACTTCACTTTGCACCATTGTTTAGAATTAAAGTTCATTTGTCAATTGGGATAATCATGGATTCACATAATAATCTCCTTTCGTTTTATGAATGGGTACCATAAACACGTTCTCCTTATTGGGATAAATGATATTGATGCTTTGGCTTCATAAGAAAAACTTCACTTCCCACCATTTTTTTGAATCAAAATTGGTCTATCAAATGTGGTAAACATAGATTCAAGTGACAATCTCTTTTCTTTTCTTGATTGGGCACCATGAATGCATTCTCCTTACAAGGATAAATGAATTAGTGCCTTGGTTTTACAAGAAAAACTTTACTTCCCACTATTTCTAGAATCAAAGTTCGTTTGTCAATTAGGATAAATATGGATTCGCATAATAATCTTCTTCCTTTTCATGATTGGGCACCATAAACACATTCTCCTCATTAGGATAAAAGATATTGATGCTTTGGTTCCGAAAGTAAAATTTCTCTTTCTACCAATTTGGAATGAATATTCATCTTTCAATTGGGATAATCACGGATTCACATAATAATCTCCTTTCTTTTAATGATTGGGCACCATAAGTTCATTTTGCTCCAAAGGATAAATGAATTGATGCTTTCGTTTCATAAGAAAAACTTCACTTCCTACCATTTTCTAGAATCAAAGTTCATCCATCAAATGTGGTAAACATGAATTCACGTAATAAACTCCTTT
The DNA here is from genome assembly GCA_038382065.1 of Adansonia grandidieri. NCBI lineage: Eukaryota > Viridiplantae > Streptophyta > Magnoliopsida > Malvales > Malvaceae > Adansonia > Adansonia grandidieri. The sequence continues at coordinate 10,416 of JBBYHK010004458.1, read as the reverse complement.
CTTTTAATGATTGGGCACCATAAACGAATTCTCCTTACTGGGATAAACGAATTGATGCTACGGTTTCATAAAAAAAACAACACTTCCCCCCTGTTTTTAGAATCAAGGTTCATTTATCAATTGGGATAATTATGGATTCACGTAACAATCTCATTTCTTTTAATGATCGCGTGCCATAAGTTCATTCTCCAAATTAGGTAAATGAATTGATGCTTTGGTTTCATAAGAAAAACTTTACTTTCCACTATTTTTTAGAATCAAAATTCATTTGTCGATTGGGATATTCACGTGATAATCTCCTTTCTTTTCATGATTGGGCACCATAAACACATTCTCCTCATTGGGATAAATGGTATTAATGCTTTGGTTTCATAAGAAAAACTTCTCGTTCTACCAATTTTTGAATTAATGTTTATCTTTCAAATTGGATAAACATAGATTCATATAATAATCTCTATTCTTTTAATGATTGGGCACCATAATTTCATTCTCCTCGTTGGGATTAATGAGTTGATGCTTTGGTTCCATAAGAAAAATTTCACTTCCCACCATTTTTTGGAATCAAAATTGATTTGTCAATTGGGATAATCACGGATTTATGTAATAATCTCCTTTCTTTTCATGAATGGGCACCATAAACACATTCTCCTCACTGGGATAAATGATATTGATGCTTTGGTTTCATAAGAAAAACTTGACTTCCCACTATTTTTTAGAATCAAAATCTGTCTATCAAATGTGGTAAACATAGATTCACATAATAATCTCCTTTCTTTTCTTGATTGGGCACCATGAACGCATTCTCCTTACCGGGATAAACGAATTGATGCCTTGGTTTCATAAGAAAAACTTTACTTCCCATCATTTCTAGAGTCAAAGTATGTCTGCCAATTGGGATAAACATGGATTCATGTAATAATCTTCTTCCTTTTCATGATTGGGTGCCATAAACACATTCTTCTCATTGGGATAAATGATATTGATGCTTTGGTTTCAAAAGAAAAACTTTGCTTTCTACCAAATTTGATATTAATGTTTGTCTTTCAATTGGGATCCTCACAAATTAATATAGTAATCTCCTTTCTTTTAATGATTAGGCACCACAAATTCATTCTACTCGTTGGGATAATTGAATTGATGTTTTCATTTCATAAGAAAAAACTTCACTTCCCACCAATTTTTAGAATCAAAGTTCATCTATCAGATGTGGTAAACATAGATTCATGTAATAATCTCCTTTCTTTTCATGATTGGGCACCATAAATGCATTCTCCTTATTGGCATAAACGAATTGGTGCTGTGGTTTCATAAGAAAAACTACACTTCCCCTTTTTTTTAGAATCAAAGTTCGTTTGTCAATTAGGATAATCATGGATTCACGTAATAATCTCATTTCTTCTAATGATCGCATGCCACAAATTCATTCTCCAAATTGAGTAAATGAATTGATGCTTTGGTTTCATAAGAAAAACTTCACTTTCCACCATTTTTTAGAATCAAAGTTCATTTGTCGATTGGGATAATCAGGGATTCACATGATAATCTCCTTTCTTCACATGATAATCTCCTTTCTTTTCATGATTGGGCATCATAAACACATTCTCCTTATTGGAATAAATGGTATTGATGCTTTAGTTTCATAAGAAAAACTTTTTGTTCTACCAATTTTTGAATTAATGTTCATCTTTCAAATGGGATAAACATGGATTCATATAATAATCTCCATTCTTTTAATGATTGGGCACCATAATTTCATTCTTCTCATCAGGATAAATGAGCTGATGCTTTGGTTCTATAAGAAAAACTTCACTTCTCAACATTTTTTAGAATCAAAATTCATTTGTCAATTGGGATAATCATGGATTCACGTAATAATCTCCTTTCTTTTCGTTAATGGGCACCATAAACACATTATCCTCATTGGGATAAATGATATTGATGCTTTGGTGTCATAAGAAAAACTTTACTTCCCACCATTTTTAGAATCAAAATTTATCTATCAAATGTAGTAAATATAGATTCACGTGATAATTTCCTTTCTTTTCTTGATTGAGCACCATGAATGCATTCTCCTTACTGGGATAGACGAATTGAAGCCTTGGTTTCATAGGAAAAACTTTATTCCCACCATTTCTAGAATCAAAGTTCATCTATCAATTCGGATAAACTGGGATTCGCATAATAATCTTCTTTCCTTTAATGATTGGGCACCATAAACACATTCTCCTCATTGGGATAAGATGCTTTGGTTTCAAAAGTAAAACTTCTCTTTCTACCAAATTTAGAATTAATGTTCATCTTTCAATTGGGTTAATCGTCGATTCACATAACAATCTCCTTTCTTTTAATGATTGGACACCATAAACTCATTCTACTCATTGAGATAAATGAATTGATGCTTTCGTTTCACAAGAAAAACTTCACTTTCCACCATTTTCTAGAATCAAAATTCATCTATCAAATGTGGTAAACATGGATTCATGAAATAATCTCCTTTCCTTTCATGATTGGGTACCATAAATGCATTCTCCTAATTAGGATAAATGAATTGATGCTTTGGTTTCACAAGAAAAACTTCACTTCCCACCATTTTTTAAAATCAAAGTTTGTTTGTCAAATGGGATAATCATGGATTGACATAATAATCTCATTTCTTTTAATAATTGTGTGTCACAAATTCATTCTCCTCATTGGGCAAATGAATTAATGCTCTAGTTTCATAAGAAAAACTTCACTTCCCACCATTTTTAGAATCAAAGTTCATTTGCCGATTTGGATAATCATGGATTCACGTGATAATCTCCTTTCTTTTCATGACTGGGCACAGTAAACACATTCTCCTTATTGGGATAAATGGTATTGATGCTTTGGTTTCATAAGAAAAACTTCTCTTTTTGTACCAATTCTTGAATTAACGTTCGTCTTTCAATTAGGATAAATGTGGATTCACATAATAATCTCCATTTTTTTAATGATTGGGCACCATAATTTCCTTCTCCTCATTGGGATAAATGTGTTTATGCTTTGGTTTCAAAAAAAATAATTCAGTTTGCACCATTTTTTAGAATCAAAGTTCATTTGTCAATTGGGATAATCATGGATTCACATAATAATCTCCTTTCTTTTCATTAATGGGCACCATAAGCATGTTCTCCTTATTGGGATAAATGATATTGTTGCTTTGGTTTCATAAGAAAAACTTCACTTCCCACCATTTTTTAAAATCAAAATTTGTCTATCAAATGTGGTAAACATAGATTCACATGATAATCTCCTTTCTTTTCTTGATTGGGCACCATGAATGCATTCTCCTTATTAGGGATAAACAAATTAATGCCTTGGTTTCATAAGAAAAACTTTACTTCCCACCATTTCTAGAATCAAAGTTCATCTGTTAATTAGGATAAACATTGATTTGTGTAATAATCTTCTTCCTTTTCATGATTGGGCACCATAAACATATTCTCCTCATTGGGATAAATGATATTGATGCTTTGGTTTCGAAAGAAAAACTTCTCTTTCTACCAAATTTGGAATGAATGTTCATCTTTTAATTTAGATAATCACGGATTCACATAATAATCTCCTTTTCTTTAATGATTGGGCACCATAAGTTCATTTTACTCCTTAGGATAAATGAATTGATGCTTTCGTTTCATAAGAAAAACTTCACTTCCCACCATTTTCTAGAATCAAATTCGTCTATCAAATATGGTAAACATGGATTCACGTAATAATCTCCCTTCTTTTCATGATTGGGCACCATAAACGCACTCTCTTTATTGGGATAAACGAATTGATGCTGTGGTCGCACAAGAAAAACTACACTTCCCCCCATTTTTTAGAATCAAAGTTCATTTGTCAATTGGGATAATCATGGATTCATGTAATAATCTCGTTTCTTTTAATGATCGCGTGCCACAAATTCATTCTCCATATTGGGTAAATGAATTGATGCTTTGGTTTCATAAGAAAAACTTTACTTCCCACCATTTTTTAGAATCAAAATTCATTTGTCGATTGGGATAAATATGGATTCACGAGATAATCTCCTTTCTTTTCATGATTGGGCACCATAAACACATTCTCCTTATTGGGATAAATGGTATTAATGCTTTGGTTTCATAAGGAAAACTTCTCGTTCTACCAATTTTTGAATTAATGTTCATCTTTCAAATGGGATAAACATGGATTCATATAATAATCTCCATTCTTTTAATGATTGGGCACCATAATTTCATTCTCTTCATCAGGATAAATGAGTTGATGCTTTGATTCGATAAGAAAAACTTCACTTCCCACCATTTTTTAGAATCAAAGTTCACTTGTCAATTGGGATAATCATGGATTCACGTAATAATCTCTTTTCTTTTCATTAATGGGCACCATAAACACATTCTCCTCACTAGGATAAATGGTATTGATGCTTTGGTTTTATAAGAAAAACTTCACTTCCCACCATTTTTTAGAATCAAAATTTATCTATCAAATGTGGTGAACATAGATTCACGTAATAATCTCCTTTTTTTCTTGATTGGGCACCATGAACGCATTCTCCTTACTGGAAAAAATGAATTGATGCCTTGGTTTCATAAGAAAAACTTTACTTCCCACCATTTCTAGAATCAAAGTTCATCTGTCAATTGGGATAAACCTGGATTCGTGTAATAATCTTATTCCTTTTCATGATTGGGTGCCATAAACACATACTCCTCATGGGATAAATGATATTGATGCTTTGGTTTCGTAAGAAAAACTTCTCTTTCTTCCAAATATGGAATTAATGTTCGTCTTTTAATTGGGATAATCATGGATTCACATAATAATTTCCTCTCTTTTAATAATTGGGCACCACAAGTTCATTCTACTCGTTGGAATAAATGAATTGATGGTTTCGTTTCATAAGAAAAACTTTACTTCCCACCATTTTTTAGAATCAAAGTTCATCTATCAATTGTGTTAAACACTGATTCACGTAATAATCTCCTTTTTTTTCATGATTGGGTACCATAAACGCATTCTTCTAATTAGGATAAATGAATTGATGCTTTAGTTTTATAAGAAAAACTTCACTTCCCACTATTTTTAGAATCAAAGTTCATTTGTTAGTTGGGATAATCATGGATTCACGTAATAATCTCATTTCTTTTAATGATCGCGTGCCACAAATTCATTCTCCAAATCGGGTAAATGAATTGATGCTTCAGTTTTATAAGAAAAACTTCACTTCCCATAAAGTTTATTTGTCAGTTGGGATAATCATGGATTCACATAATAATCTCTTTTCTTTTCATGATTGGACAGCATAAACACATTCTCCTCTTTGGGATAAATGCTATTGATGCTTTGGTTTCATAAGAAAAACTTTTCTTTCTACCAATTTTTGAATTAATTTTGTCTTTCAACTGGGATAAACATTGATTCACGTAATAATCTCTATTCTTTTAATTTTTGGGTGCCATAATTTCATTCTCCTTATTAGGATAAATGAGTTAATGCTCTGGCTTAATAAGAAAAACTTCACTTCCTGCCATTTTTTAGAATCAAAATTTCTCTATCAAATATGGTAAACATAGATTCACATAATAATGTCCTTTTTTTTTCTTGATTGGGCACCATGAACACATTCTCCTTACTGGTATAAACGAATTGATGCCTTGGTTTCATAAGAAAAAGTTTACTTCCCACTATTTCTAGAGTCAAAGTTCGTATGTCAATTGGGATAAACATGGATTCGCATAATAATCTTCTTCTTTTTCATGATTGGGCACCATAAACACATTCTCCCCATTGGGATAAACGATATTGATGCTTTGGTTTTGAAAGAAAAACTTCTCTTTCTACCGAATTTGGAATTAATATTCATCTTTCAATTGGGATAATCACAGATTCACATATGAATCTCCTTTCTTTTAATGTTTAGGCACCACAAATTCATTCTACTCATTGGGATAAATGAATTGATGCTTTCGTTTCATAAGAAAAACTTCACTTCCCACCATTTTTTAGAATCAAAGTTCATCTATCAAATGTGTTATACACGGGTCCATATAATAATCTCCTTTCCTTTCATGAATGGGCAGTATAAACACATTCTACTCATTGGGATAAATGAACGGATGCTTTCATTTCATAAGAAAAACTTCACTTCCCATCATTTTTTAGAATCAAAGTTCATCTATCAAATGTGGTAAACACAGATTCACGTAATAATCTCCTTTCTTTTCATGATTGGGCACCATAAATGCATTGTTCTTATTATGATAAATGAATTGATGCTTTGGTTTTATAAGAAAAACTGCACTTCCCACCATTTTCTACAATCAAAGTTCGTTTGTCAATTTGGGTAATCATAGATTCATGTAAAAATCTCATTTCTTTTAATGATTGCGCGCCATAAATTAGTTCTCCTCAATGGGTAAATGAATTGATGCTTTGGTTTTGCAAGAAAAACTTCACTTCCCACCACTTTTTAGAATCCCAGTTCATTTATCAATTGGGATAATCATGGATTCACATGGTAATCTCCTTTTTTTTCATGATTGGGCACCATAAACATATTCTCCTCATGGGATAAATGGTATCGATACCTTGGTTTCATTAGAAAAACTTCTCTTTCTATTAATTTTTGAGTTAATGTTCGTCTTTCAACTCAGATAAACTTGGATTCACATAATAATCTCCATTCTTTTAATGATGGGGCACCATAATTTCATTCTCCTTATTGGGATAAATCAGTTGATGCTTTGGTTTCATAAGAAAAACTTCACTTCGAACCATTTTTTAGAATCAAAGTTCATTTCCCAATTGAGATAATCATGGATTCACGTAATAATCTCCTTTCTTTTCATGAATGGGCACTATAAACATGTTTTCCTCATTGGGATAAATGATATTAAAGCTTTGGTGTCATAAGAAAAACTTTACTTTCCACCATTTTTTAGAATCAAAATTTGCCTATCAAATGTGGTAAACATAGAGTCACGTGATAATCTCCTTTCTTTTCTTGATTGGGCACCAAGAACGCATTCTCTTTACTGGGACAAATGAATTGATGCCTTGGTTTCATCAAGAAAACTTTATTTCTCACCATTTCTAGAATCAAAGTTCATCTGTCAATCAGGATAAACATGGATTCATGTAATAATCTTCCTATATTAACACATTCTCTTCAATGGGATAAATGATATTGATGCTTTGGTTTCGAAAGAAAACTTCTCTTTTTACCAAATTTGGAATTAATGCTCGTCTTTTAATTGGGATAATTACGGATTCACATAATAATCTCTTTTCTTTTAATGATTGGGCACCACAAGTTCATTCTACTCGTTGGGATAAATCAATTGATGCTTTCATTTCATAAGAAAAACTTCACTTCCCGCCAGTTTTTAGAATCAAAGTTTGTCTATCAAATGTGGTAAACACGAATTCACATAATAATCTCATTTCTTTTCATGATTGGGCACCATAAACGCATTCTCCTTATTGGGAAAAACTAATTGATGCTTTGGTTTCATAAGAAAAACTGCACTTCCCACCATTTTTTTGAATCAAAGTTCATTTGTCAATAGGGATAATCATGGATTCATGTAATAATCTCATTACTTTTAATCATTGCATGCCACAATTTCATTCTCCTCATTGGGCAAATGAATTGATGCTTTGGTTTCATAAGAAAAACTTCACTTCGCACCATTTTTTAGGATCAAAGTTCATTTGTTGATTAGGATAATCATGGATTCATGGGATAAACTCCTTTCTTTTCATGATTGGGCACCATAAACACATTCTTCTCATTGGGATAAATGGTATTGATGCTTTGCTTTCATAAGAAAAACTTCTCTTTCGACCAATTTTTGAATCAATGTTCGTCTTTCAACTGGGATAAACATGGATTCACATAATAATCTCCATTCTTTTAATGATTGGGCACCATAATTTCATTCTCCTCATTGGGATAAATGAGTTGATGCTTTGGTTCCATCAGAAAAACTTCACTTCCCACCATTTTATAGAATCAAAGTTCATTTGTCAATTGATAATATTGGATTCACATATTAATCTCCTTTCTTTTCATGAATGGGCACCATAAACACATTATCCTCATTAGGATAAATGATATTGATGCTTGGGTTTGAAAAGAAAAACTTCACTTCCCACCATTTTTTAGAATCAAAATTTGTCTACCAAATATGGTTAACATAGATTTACGTAATAATCTCCTTTCTATTCTTGATTGGGCACCATGAATGCATTCTCCTTGCTAGGATAAACGAATTGATGCCTTGGTTTCATAAGAAAAAGTTTAGTTCCCACTATTTCTAGAGTCAAAGTTCGTCTGTCAATTGGGATAAACATGGATTCGCATAGTAATCTTATTCTTTTTCATGATTAGGCACCATAAACACATTCTCCCCATTGGGATAAACGATATTGATGCTTTGGTTTTGAAAGAAAAACCTCTCTTTCCACCAAATTTAGAATTAAGGTTCGTCTTTTAATTGAGATAATCATGGATTCGCATAATAATCTTCTTTCTTTTAATGATTAGGCAGCACAAGTTCATTCTACTCATTGGGATAAATGAATTGATGCTTTTGTTTCATAAGAAAAATTTCACTTCACACTATTTTTTAGAATCAAAGTTCGTCTATCAAATATGGTAAACACAGATTCACGAAATAATCTCCTTTCCTTTCATGATTGAGCACCATAAACGCATTCTCCTTATTGGGGTAAACAAATTGATGCTTTGATTTCATGAGAAAAATTTTGCTTCCTACTATTTCTAGAACCAAAGTTCATCTGTCAATTGGGATAAATATGGATTCGACGTAATAATCTTCTTCCTTTTCATAATTGGGCACCATAAACAAATTCTCCTCACTGGGATAAATGAATTGATGCCTTGGTTTCATAAGAAAAACTTTACTTCCCATCATTTCTAGAATCAAAGTTCGTTTGTCACTTGGGATAAACATGGATTCACATAATAATCTTTTTCCTTTTCATGATTGGGCACCATAAACTCATTCTCTTCATTGGAATAAATGATATTGATGCCTTGATTTCATAAAAAAAACTTTACTTCCCACCATTTCTAGAATCAAAGTTCATCTATCAATTGGGATAAACATGAATTCATGTAATAATCTTTTTTTTTCATGATTGGGCACCATAGACACATTCTCCTTATTGAGATAAATGATATTGATGCTTTGTTTTCGAAAAAAAAAACTTTTCTTTCTACCAAATTTGGAATTAAGGTTGGTCTTTCAATTAGGATAATCATGGATTCACAAAATAATCTCTTTTCTTTTAATGATTAGGTACCACAAGTTTATTCTACTGATTGGGATAAATGAATTGATGCTTTCATTTTATAAGAAAAACTTCACTTCCCGCTATTTTTTAGAATCAAAGTTCTTCCATCAAATGTGGTAAACACAGATTCACGTAATAATCTCCTTTCCTTTCATGATTGAGCACCATAAACGCATTCTCCTTATTGGAATAAACGAATTGATGCTTTAGTTTCATAAGGAAAACTTCTCTTCCCACCATTTTTTAGAATCAAAGTTCGTTTGTTAATTGGGATAATCATGGATTCATGTAATAATCTCATTTCTTTTAATGATTGCGTGCCACAAATTCATTCTCCTCATTAGGTAAATGAATTGATGCTTTCGTTTCATAAGAAAAACTTCACCCCCTACCATTTTTTAAAATCAAAGTTCATTTGTCGATTGGGATAATCATGGACTCACGTGATAATCTCCTCTCTTTTCACGATTGACACCATAAACGCATTCTCCTTATTGGGATAAATGGTATTGATGCTTTGGTTTCATAAGAAAAACTTCTCTTCCTACCAATTTTTGAATTAATGTTCGTCTTTCAACTGAGATAAACATAGATTCACATAACAATCTCCATTCTTTTAATGATTGGGAACCATAATTTCATTCTCCTCATTGGGATAAATGAGTTGATGCTTTGGTTTCATAAGAAAAACTTTGCTCTGAACCATTTTTTAGAATCAAAGTTCATTTGTCAATTAGGAGATACATGGATTCACGTAAATATCTCATTTCTTTTCATGAATGGACACCATAAACACATTCTCCTAATTGGGATAAATGAATTGATGCTTTGGTTTCATAAGAAAAACTTCACTTCACACCATTTTTTAGAATGAAAGTTCATTTGTTAATTAGGATAATCATGGATTCATGTAATTATATCATTTCTTTTCATGAATGGACACCATAAACACATTCTCCTAATTGGGATAAATGATATTGATGCTTTGGTTTCATAAGAAAAACTTCACTTCCTGCCATTTTTTAGAATCAAAATTTGTCTATCAAATGTGGTAAATATAGATTCACGTGTTAATCTCCTTTCATATCTTGA
>JBBYHK010004447.1:0-12216 GCA_038382065.1 Adansonia grandidieri | reverse complement strand
ATCTGCAACCTCAAGAAGGAAGGAGGACTGGGCTTGAAGAATTGACAACGTGGAATGAAGCTTGCATTCTAAAAGACGTATGGTCCCTCTTATGTACCTCAAGATCTATATGGGTAGCATAGTGTTGTCGTATTTACAACGTAGGTGCATATATTTAAAACAAGTAGTATAATAAAAATTATACTATCGTTCCACTACTAAAATTAAAACAAATTAATCTCATCTAAACAAATAATTAAAGTTTGCAAACAAAAAGCTAAATAAGCAAATAAAAAACAAAGCAAACGATTAGATTTAATTAATCAATAGGTAAAAATCTAGGAGTATCATTTCCCTCAAACACTTCATTTAAATTTTTTCTATTCGCTTAACTTGAATAAAAATAATAAGTTATTACCCAGAGTTCTAATTTATTTTTTAATGGTCTTATAAAAATATCCCTTTCAATCAAATTCATTATATTCCTATGAGAATTGAGTTAAAAAAAATCATTAAGCTTAGACTCTAAATTGATTATATATGACATGTAATTATATTCCTAACATAAAATTCCCTTTTTAAAGTTCATTAAAATTTACCTAACCAATCTAATTGGGGGCAAAGCAATTAGAAACAATAAGCATAAGATTGAGTAAACAACTCAAATAACATTAAAATTAAGAGGGAGACAAATAATTCAAATTAAATGTTGAATTTTAGTGCAATCCTAAGTAATTTAGGTCATGATAACTACAAAAGGCATAAAGATAAGAAAGTTTTACCATCAACAATAATACAAGAAACAAAAGAAAAGTAAGACAAAAGAGAAAACTAGAGATGTCTAGTGATCAATTCTCCATGATTTTTCTCTTAGCTTTTTGTAGGTTTTGATGGCTCCTTTTCTCTCAAATAAACTAAGTTTTTAAAAATCTAAAAGTCCTAATTTCAAACCTAAAAAAAATCCTATTTATAAAGACTTGAAAGTCTAAAAGAAGAATCTTCACCCATGAGAAAGGAAACAAGTTGATATTTGCCTATGTAAGGGCCGACACCAGCGCTAGAACCTAGAGCTGCAATGCTAGACATTCTTTTTTTTTTTTTTTTTGGGGGGGGGGGGGGGAAAGACGGGTTGGGGTGAAAACAAAGGCTGATTGAGGTGGCAGCCCTCCTAGTTGTTATAGTGTTACTTTTCTTTCTTTGCCTGCTCGAGCTTTAAAGCTCATTCTCTCTATGATCCTAAAAAAACAAAAAAACACTATGTTATTATCTATTTTAATAATGAAGGAAATAAATAAAATAATCTGAAAACAACTATAAAATAATAAATTTGAATTAAAAACTCAAGAAAGTTGCTAACTTTAATGCACAAAGTGTGACTAAATAATGCTATTGCGTAAAGTTTTACACCACCAAACCTAAGATTTTGCTAGTTCTTGGGCACAACAAAACAAAATGAAACGAAGCTAAACAAAATAAATGAATGCACTTAACTATTGATTCCCTTTAATGTCATCAAAACTTATGTAAGAACCTCAACTTAAGGTAGAGAACAAATATCATCCAATTTCAATTGTATTTCTCATGCTTGAAGAGATTTCAAGTGCGTGTATGTAATTTCTCTGCAAATCATTGCATATAATTAGAATAAATTTACTCACATGGAAAAATGTGGATTAGTACAAAAATTTATATATTTGCTTTTATCTATATCTTTACTTATGTAGACTAGCATTTCATTAAATCACATAGGATTTTATTAAGATTGTAATGGTGGGTTAGGATAAAAGTAGGATGTATGATATTTCAGTTTAAGCCACTCATAGACACTTTTCATTCTTCAAGATCTTCAAATAATCTTAACTCTAGTCACATAACCCTTTTTCTTGCACCTTCCTTTTCTTCAGCACTTGTTTACATATCTATTTTTTTTGTTTTTTTATTTATTCTCTTTTATTTTTTATTTTTTTTTTTACATTTACATTTCATTGAACATCACCGTTCCACCCAAATTAGACATAGTTCGTAAATATTTCCTATAACAATTTCATGCATATATCTATGTAATAAAAGTTAGTTATGGTTTTTCTTATTTGACTAAGTTAAAAGATGTGGTAATAAAAAAATGTATATTAATTCGGCACAAAGGGGTAGACTAAGGATATTAACATACATGCATAGGCTAGAAAGGCTCAAACAAGCCGACGATGGCTAAAATCATTTCTCAACTTAGTTTTCTTAACGATTTTGCCTCATGAAAAAATCAAACAAATTCTAGGCTTCTAGATATAATTATAATTCACATCAACATAATTAACTCTTAAATAAGCGATGCAAATCTGAGCAAAAGATCAAGTACTCAAATATTGGTTTTTGAGAAACAATTTCGCATTTAAATTGTGGTGTAATTGGAGCACATTTAGCTTAATTCACACTAAGAAAAGAAATAGGATAAAGCACAAAAAGCTTTAAAAATTAGTTTATGTCCATTATAATTTCAGGTTGAAGCTAAGGCATGTGCAAAGAAAAAAGGGTAAGAAAATTAAAAATGGGGTTTAAGTCAATCAATTTTTTGAAACCTTTAAGGGTTACGATCACCTGGAGTTGTCGTAATCTATTTTAACTAGGTAAGATTGGTCACCTATTGGAGTTCATCTTTTAAAGGTTACAAAACCTCGAAAACAAACTCCTAGGTTTCTGTATGAACTAGAGATCACATCGGTTACACTCAAAGTGAGGCATGTCCCCTCCACGATAGTCGTAAGTTAGTATCCATTCGTTTGTGTTAACCTAAATCTCAATTTCAATTACTTCTACTTTTTGGTATTTAATTATAATCCTCTTAACCTCAAAAACACTTACTACAAATATTATTATTTCAATTAAAAATAAATCAATTTTCATTGTTTCTGAAAAGCAAAATGTCTTCCATATCTCGCCAGACCCAGTAGAATGTGAAAGCTTTATTACATAAGATTTGAAAAATTTTGATTTACTTGTTCTTAAAAAGATATTTTATTATTAAAATAATCAATAAAATCCCTCCCATATGTTGGAAGAAATCTATGAAGCATTTTATGTCGAGGACATTACCTTGGATTATTGAAAAACATATATATTTGTTTTTTGACATATAATATTACTTAAATGACCTTAATTGACAAGTATTTATGTAAAAGTTTCCGCATGGCCTTGGGGACATTGTATCGTGTAATATAAGCTAAATAACCTTAATGGATGTGTATCGGCATGAAAGTTCCACATGACCCTAGGACTCATATTTCTCATGAAACTTACTAAAACAACTTTAATGACCACATGTTGATGCAAAAATACCCACATGGTCCTAAGGTGACGAAAATTTCTGAAATGACTTTAGATTATGTAAGATACTCTAAATAGCCCAAAAATGCATGAAAATGCTAATGTGACCCTAGATTATGGAAAACAATCTAAATGGCTCTACAATGCAAAAAAGTTATGAAATGGTCCTAGACTATATAAAATAACCTAATGATCCTAAAATGCATGGAAATTGCTAAATGTTCCCTACTATGCATGAAAACATTTTAGGAAAATTGCAAAGAGTTTGATCAAACTTAAAATCACACCAACAAGTATTTGTTTCTTTAAATAAGTAATAGTAACATCATGCATGACCTTTATTCACACACACACAAAAAAAAAAAAAGAAAGACAGTTTACCAATTTTAATATGTATGAATACACAACCGTGCATGTCTTATCAACATAATATTTTCATTGGAATTACATGGAACATAGAACTTGTGGACATAGGATATAAAGATTGCATGAAATGAATACAACTTATTTAACATGAAAAATGAAAAATATAGGGTAACTAAAATGGTTGGAACAAAAAAAATCATATAAAAAATCAAGCTTAGTTTACCATGTATGAAAACAAATTTTTTTTATAGAAGGTTAGTTTTTTATGAAACTTTAAATAAAAACCAACAAGAAACAACAAAAAATATTTAAAGATCATAGCTCATAGTTTGGCCATAAACTTAGTTGTTGCATGTTTGGTTGTAATATTAAAGAATAATGATAGGCTTGTATTATTGATTATATGCCCCTATGACCAATATGATTGGCTTTAGGACACATTTATTAATAAGATTTTTAATGAAAGTGATTATAAAAATCTTACTAACACTACAAAAAAAAATATTTTAGCCACGAATTTTGTAATGAAAAAATTGATAAAATTTATGATGAAAAAAATTTTGTGGCCAAATCGGCGTTGCAAAATTTAGCAACGAGAAATATAAAATTTTGTCGCTAATTTGCGATGAATATTTTCATCGCTAAAATCATCGCTAATTTGCGATGAATAGTTTTTGTGGAAAAAATATCGCAAATTAGAGATAAAAAATTTTGCTGCAAATTTCATCGATAATTAGTTTTCGTTGCAAATCAGCGATGAATTTATTCATCGTAAAAATTGTTGCTGCTTAGTGACGAAAATATTGATGGCTAATTAGAAACGGCATTAGCGATGAATTTGTGATGAAAAATTAGTGACAAATTTTGGGACAACCATTTTTTAGGGACGAATTTAGCCACGGAATTTTATTAATTGATGAATACATTTGTGATGTCTTTAACGACAAATTTTGCGACGAACACTATTCATGGATAAATTTTGTACCAAATTTATATTAATTTGTGAACATATAATAAAATTATTTCTTTCATTTTTCAAAATGACAATCTAATTAAAAAGAAAATTAATTTGTAAAATTTATCTTTAACATTGATTGAGCAATTAATAATATCAAAATATTATACTAATGTTAAAAAATAAAATACAATTAATTAAAACATCTAAAATATTGAATAAACATCCAAACTATTGAATAAAAACATCCAAAATACTGAATAAAACATCTACTAATAATAATGCTATTTAATCAATAAAACGATTGATTATATCATCATCATCACTAATGTCATCATCATTGTACCGCTTATCATTGTGCCCATCACTCAATTGATGAGTAAGAGGTGGAAAAGAAGGAACCTGATATAATACATTACAGATATCAAGTCATTCAAATAAGTTTTTAGAAATTTATTAAATAAGTCTAATATAATAAGTTTTCAGGAAAGAACAAACTATCCAATTATCATAATAAGTATAAAAAAAATGAAGAAAGGTCAAATGAACAACGAAAGAGCCGTATATACAGACCTTAAAATATTGAGATAAACATCTATTTATGGAAAATAAATGCCTTCCATAATCATCTTACTTAAAAGAATTTCCAAGCTCGTTTAACTTTGCTTAACAGTTAATAGCTCCATCAAATATATAAGATTAAATTATAGTTAGATTTTACATTTAAAATATGAATATAGGATATATATATATATATATATATACACTATATGCAAGCAGGCCTTAACAACGTTAATTTCTTTTGGTCAGATTATCAAAACATACAAGACATTATCATAACTTTCAATGATCACTAACGAAATGAACCAAATATTAACAGTAGATAAGCAAACATTTCATAGAAAACTTAACTCATTTATTTATAAAATATTTTACATTTTTCAAAATCATAAGATATTTTTAGAAAATAAAAATAAAGTAAAAAAAAGTTGATACCAAATGTAGAGATTGATATCTTCTTAAAATAAAGGAAAAAGTATTGATCCCAAAGAATAAAAGTTAAATACATGTTTTTTTTTAAAAAAAATACTTTGCATGAAATTAACCAAAAAAGAAATACTTTGCAAAAAATTAACAATTATTCGTGGAATAATTTTTATGCAAAAAATTAACCATTCTTCTTGGATTCTTCATTGAGATAACTTGGACTTCTTCTATGAGAAAACTCCAAGAAAGAAAGAGAAATACTCTGCAATAATCTACAAGATAAATTACTTATCATGTATAGATTAAAGTTCAGACATGCCAAACGTATTCGATATCCAAAACACTCAATAAATGAAGAAAGCACCTACAAGAACTCATTAACAATGCTAATCATTCTTTCTTATGCTATTGCTAGTAACTCATGGCAATGTGTCAAATAAAAAAAAAAAAACTTTCATCTGTATAACAAGAAATACAAGTTATTATTTCATAAATTTGACTAAGATAGTTAACTTAATAATAATGTCAGAAACTTAACAATGTCATTAGCATTGCCAATTTAATTCACCTTCAGTTGCATCCAGAAAATGCTTCCTTAAGAGTATGATCATCAATTCCATATGAAAGACCTACGACCAATAAATTTAGGTCAAATACACAATAAATAATAGGCACATCTTATCATCAACTAAGAATCCAAGAAATTAACCAAATAATTTTATTAAAAAAAAGACTTGATTATATAAAATATTTTGAATTATAATCTCCACCAAAAGTAGCAGTAGCCATTGTACACTTTTTGAAAAGATTCATTGATAGCTCGTAATACTACCGTTCATATCCTTTGAAAACTTCACTATGGCTATAATTATCATATAAAACAAAAAAAAAAAAGAGGGAAAAGAGAATAGCATGAAAAAATAAGTGAAGAAAAGAGGAAATATGAAATAAATATATTTGGATCTGCCACGAAATTAGCAACAAAAAAAGTGTACTACAAATTTGCAATGATTTTAGTGACAAATGTCCATTAATGATACATTTTTGATAACTTTAGCGATGGAATTAGTGACAAAAAAAATCAGTGGATTTTAGCAACAAACTTTAGCGACGAATTTCTTGCATAACAATGCTGCGACAATAATAGCTATGGAATCAATAACAAAAATCATCGGTGATGAACACACCAAAGTTTAGTGAAAAATTTAGCGACAATTGTTCATTAATAAAATATTTATGATAATATTAGCAATGGAGTCAGCAACAAAAGTCTAGTATACTTTAGCGATGAAATTTAGCGATGAATACTCATGCATAAGATGCTGTGACAATAGTGGCGATGAAATCAGCAACAAAAATTGTCGGTGGATATTAGCGACAACATTTAACGACAAATACACATATGTTAAATTGCAATGATATTAGCAACAAAAAATTATCATAAACTTTTGTGATGAAATTTAGCGATGAATGCATATCAATTATGATGTTGCGACAAACTTTGCCACAAAATTAGCAACAAATACTCTATAGCCAAATATAATGAGAAAAGATGTCGCTAATTTCGTCGCTAATTTAGTGATGGATGCTGTTTGTCATAAATTAATGACAACATTAGCAATGAATTTTTGCATTCATAACTTAGTAACGAATTTTGCTATGAACATTTTCGTTGCCAAATTAGCCATGATATTTAGCAACGACAAAATTTTCGTGACAAGTTTAGCGAGAAATTTTGCAACGAATCATCAGTTACAGAATTTGGTGTCATTTTGCGCCAATTTTAGCAACAATATTTGCGACAAATCACTTGTCGCAAAAGTACCCTTTGTATTTTGCAATGAATTTTGCGACGAACTTTCAATAATTGTTTTTTCGTTGCTTTTTTCATCGCTAATTAGCGATGAATAGTATGTCATTGCTATTTTCGTGGCTAAAACTTTTTTTTTTTGTAGTGCAAAGAAACTCAAGATATTATGAATAATATTTTACCTATTTAATTCATCTGATAAAGAAAGCGCTCAGTCCTTTACATAGTATGGTGACAATGATGTTGACAATTCTGTTGGCAATAATGAAGATGCATATCAAATTGAATATGAACAAGGATATCTAGTCCTTCTCACGGAGATTTAGGTATAACTGAATTTTCTAATGATGTTAACCCAAGAAATGCATTTACTAGTATATAAAATAAAAAAGGTAGGGGTGGTAGAACTCAAAGGAGATTGAAAGAAAAAACACACTTACATGATTTAGTTAAAGGTTCATCAACACGTAATTTAACTATAAGTTTTAATGAGAACAAAACCAATGAGTCATCATCTCAAACTTGTCATTCTTACCAACCAGAGGCATTATATCCACCTCACTTTAGACAAAGTTTTAGTTATGGATCTTATGTTAACTACTTACCACATCTAACACTTCCCACCAATGACACACTTTATGGTTTCATTCCTTTATAGTTTCATTCCTCCATATTTGCAAACAATATCAGGCCTTTATCATTTTCACGAGATACAACAACCATGAATTCTGCTTTTATTTCTTCACATGGATAGTAAGGTTATCAAAATCAAGGAAGTGATGAAATTCGAGGTATTTTTGGTCCTCCATGTAATTCAATTTGGTGGTAATTAAAAGAAGATGGACTATATATATGTATTAAATTGATGTTCAATTAACTTTCTATAGAAAATGGATTTTTATATTTGTTTTTAAATTGATGTTCAACTATTTTTTTTTTGTTTTAAATTTGATATTTAACTTTTTATTTTGCTTTTTGTTTAAATGTTACTTACTGAACTTGTGGCTGTTATTGCCCATGATTTTATTTATGTGATTTATATTGATAATGTTTGATTGGTACCATCCATATTGCTTATTGAAGAAATTTTGTTTATAAAATTAGGGTTATTACTTTTTATAAATTAAATAAAACTCATAAAAAATATTATGAACATTGGAATAATAAAATATGACATAAAAATTTATAAATATATTATTGAAAAAAGATCACATTGACAACAATCACTAGGTGTTACATAACAATCTGCAACATACATAACTGTGTTTGCAACAAAATACACTATAATGATGATATATATATATAATTAGCTCATTAAGTAGCCGTTTTACATATTAGTAGTTTTAAACCTGTTCAATGCAAAAAATATATTCCTATTTTAATAAATTTATTAGAATATATGTTTTAAATTTATCAACAATACAAAGAATTTGTGTTCAAAACCTGTATCTGAAACATATTTGGATATGAGTATGAGATATGATTCTCCAAATATATAAAATACACTTTAAAAACTCATTGTGTTAAACATATACTTATCTATCTAATACTTACCCAATCTAATATAGCTTTTATCAATTCATTCCCAAAATAAAACAAAATCATAAAGTCTCATCAAATACGAAAGAGATAAAGGAATTGAAAGAAAAAAACAAAATATATTGATAAACTGTTATTCTAAAAACAAAACCTATACAAATAAAAATATAAAATTAAAACCCCAAAAGCTCACAAAACAATATAAGCAAGACTACGAAATAAATTTCATATAAGAAAATAAATATAAATTGCATCAGAGCCAAGGTTAAGACTAGCTAATAATATTTATGTTGAAGATCATGTGTTTTTATATTGCTAACTAGAGACATTATAGTAAATATTTTAAAAGTTATCACCAACTATGTAATGTAATAAGCTTAAATATATAAAAATATAAAATTATGTGATGTTCTAACTCAAAATTCCAAATTTAAATTTTTATCTAATATTATTTTTTAAAAGGAATATTCTTGTATCATATATACTCAATCTTTGAAATGCCAAACTTGTCGTTTCTGTTTTTATGTATATAAATTAAACTTTATTTAAATTCTAATTCCGTTGGCTTTGCTTGATTTATAAAGCAATTAGTGTTAAAGTAAAAAAAAAAAAAGTAAGTTAAGAATAGACATAATTATACTAATAATTATTTTTTAATAATAGGATACATATTGCTTACCATGTCAAAGGGCTAAAATATACGCCAGCTCTATCCTTGCCATCATCATCATTAATCATCATTAAAGGGCTAAAACATAAACAAAAAATAATTGCCTTTTCATAAATAAATTGATTTTTTTATATTATATGTATTAGATATAATATGTTAAATCCCTTATTTATATATAAATTTGGGTGAAAATTGAATTTCCAATAAATTTCATTAGTTAATTATATTTAAGTTAGACTGTAAAGACATATATTTGACCTAATTTTTTTTTTTAATTTTCAACGAAATAAATGCTAACATTTATTATGTAATGGATATATACATATATTATTATAAACCATAAACTAAAATTCAATTTGCAATTGAAAACTTGGAGTGTAAAATAATTCTTTCCTTTTAAAAAAGAGAGAAAAATATTAATTTTTTCCAATTAATCTAATAAAAAACTATATTTAATTGCGTGTGATTTAAGGTAATTTGAGTAGTAAAATTACTTATTGAAGGCAAAAATAGTGATTATTTAGAAATAAATAATTGTAATTAATTTTTCGAGAAAATTACTAAATATATATATACACCAAATCAAAGATATCAATAAGGATGACAATGTTTAAAACATTATCCACGTCAAAAAAGTTAAACTTTTCACTAAAAATAATTGGTTTTTTTTTTTTTTTTTCTACCAAAGATTTTGTATTTTTTACCGAAGGTTTTGTCTTTTTTATTAATGGTAGAGGATAAATCAAATTCAAACATTTGCAAATAAAATTTCAGTTAAAATATTATGTCATTTTTGTCATATGCTAATTATTATCCAATATTCTCTCTATTTTCCATAACTAAGCTAATTTTTTTCTCCATAATAACAGTCAAATTCAAAGCATGTGCAAAAACACTATTTATAGTAGTCTATTAAATAAATTTAATTTAATATTTTTTATAAAATATGAAAAGAAAATTAAAATTTTATTAGTTTACATATATATATATATATAAGGTAAGTTAATTAAAAGTACAAAAAAAAAATATAATTGATTATATAAAATATTTTAGTATTAAATTAAATCAAGTTAAAATAATTAAATTTATATACATACAATGACTTTTTATGATTGTTTACATATCAATAATACAAGCTATTTACATTGAATAATTACCTTTTTATTTTGCAAAAGGTTGACATTTATATATTTGTGTGAGATATGAGATTATTACATCTTAAATTATTGGAATTAT
This sequence comes from Adansonia grandidieri, assembly GCA_038382065.1. Lineage (NCBI taxonomy): Eukaryota > Viridiplantae > Streptophyta > Magnoliopsida > Malvales > Malvaceae > Adansonia > Adansonia grandidieri. Next base: position 1,353 of record JBBYHK010004447.1, on the reverse strand, counting down.
TCTCACTGTTACTATTTAAACTTGATTTACTTTTAAAATTGAATTTAAATGGCTCCAAATTAGTTTTATAAAATTAATTAGAGTATAAAACTATTTTTTTGACATGTGTAAAAACTCCTATTTATTATAGTCTAGTAAATAAATTTAATTTAATATTTATAAAATGTAAGTCAATTAAAGTCTAAAAAACTAATTATAATTAATTATATAAAATATTCTAACATTAAATTAATTAAATTAAAATAATTAAATATATTACACGACTTGTTATGATAGTTCATATGTTAATAATATAGGCTGTCTTTATTAGTTGCACAAGCTTTTGACTTTTATATATTTATACCAGACTTGAGGTACATGAGATATAATTTTTAGCCAGCAACATTCGCCAGAGTATATAATTTTCATTTCTGGTTTTTGGTAGAACTGGAAACAAAATCTGCTTTCAATTTTTTTTTTTTTTTTTCCGTTTGTGGTGTTAAGATCACGTCCATGTAATCTTCGCGTGGGATTAGGGGGACAATAAACTCATTAATATTCGCTTGCTTTCCTCAGAATGTAAAACCTAAAATACCCAACACCAAGAACGGCTACACCAGAAGACAAACACAAAGCAAAGCAAATCAAAGCAATTACCATGAAGTACCGTAACTTCTGCTGGAAAAAGGCCTTTACCTTTCTCTTTTTTGCTTGTCTCGTTCTCTCCTCCACCTCCCTTCAACCCCATTTCATTCCTTCTCAATCTGAAGAAGGTATGTATACATATATATATATGCCCACACACACATATACATATACATATGTTTTGTCTATTTATTCTTACATATTTTGTTTTGATCAGCATCCATCAATAAATCGCATAATTTGTTGACTAATGGCTCTTGGTTATAATGTCTACTTTGGAGGGCGTAATGCGTGCGTGCACATGGGACGAATTTAATTACGACGAAGGATCAGGAAAGGGGCCATCGAGTTGGGGTTCACTCAAAGAGGAGTGGCGAACCTGCGGTACAGGGAAATCGCAGTCTCCAATAGATATCCCTGTCGAAGGCACCGAGGTTTCCCCTACTTTGGGTGATTTGCAACATAGCTATGCATCACGTTCCGCTGTTTTGAAGAATAGGGGACACGACATTGCGTTAAACTAATTAATTAATTAATTTGCTACTTTTTACTACTATACAGTGTATGGCAGCAAAAAAGCATAAATCAAAAACAGCCTAAATAACGAATGCTTGCTTGCTGCTATGCTTGCTACTATATATATATATATATATATATATATATATATATATATTTAATACAGGTATTGTAGAATGGAGATGCTGGAAAAATTAACATTAACGGGAATGA
>JBBYHK010004426.1:0-12218 GCA_038382065.1 Adansonia grandidieri | reverse complement strand
GCACACCTAACTTGAAATCATGATTTCATTCCCACTGATACAAGAATTCATTGTCTTTTCATATTTTATTGAACATTTGTTCCTAAATTGAATTTGGAGCAATATATACGTCTTTGATTTTTTTTTAACATAGATCATATTAAATTGAATATATGCCATATTATCTATAAATAATGTTAATTTTATTTTTTGATGCTTGTCTGAGTTGGCTTCCATTGTTGTTTTTAATGAAGTTATTTTCACAAGTATAAATTAAATTACAACTAAGTCAACGAAATAGAATAATTTATAAATTAATCATAAATGAACATATAATTGATCTACCAAATTCACACATAATAAAAAAATAAACATTTTGACCAAAAAAATTTTAAAACACAAAGTATAAAATTCTTAAATTAGACAAACGATCCAACATCAATATTAAAATTAGGCCACCTTCCCACTTTTAAGGGAAAAAAGGGCAAAAAAGCAAATTCTTGGATCTCATGAGCTAAATTTGGAACAATTTCCTGAATTTATAATGTAAAAAAAAAAAAAAAAGAAAGAAAAAAATAGAATATTTTGTCGTGACTAACAAGAATGGATATGAGATACAATAATGATGGTCTAAACTTAACTATTTGATTTTGTTACAAAATTAACAATTTATTTAATATTAATATGTTTTTTTAAGTGCTTTATATCTTATAAAAGTAAATAAACAGCTCACTTGCTCACTGATAGATTGTTCATGGGTTAGATGGCAGTATGACATTTTTTTCTGTCCAAATTAGAGTCGCGCGAAAATTCATACTATTGCTTATTAAATAATAAAAAAAATATTTTTATAATAAATTTATAAATAATTTAAATAAAAAATAAATTTTTATTATTTAAACAATAATTATGACCAAATAGGTCATCTCAAATTATTAATATTCTTTCTTAAGCAATTAATATAATATGAGTTTGATTTATTGAATCGAGTGACCTATTTTAACAACAAATAGATCTCTCGCATATCAAACTTAGATACATTTAATCTAAACGTTCAACCGCCAAAATCTCACCCAAAACCAAACAACGTTCGATTTTGTTTTTTAAATTTAAAGATTTCCTAAATATCTTTTCCGGTGTTGGATGTGAAAAGCTTTTAGAAGTCATCGCTGTCCATTGATTATTGAGGCTCCCCATCCAATTTGTTATACCAGAATTTTGCATGTGAAGTGTGGACCTTACCAAAATACTCCGATGGAATAGGAAGGCGAAATGGTCAAATTAATTTTATATATATTTAAAAATTTTTAATTTGATTTTGACCTCATACTTAATATCTAAGTTACTTGATCGAAGAGGATACTTATGCGCAGTACCCTGGAACCAGCAACATCTAAACATTATCATACTTGTCATGCAGCTAAATCAAAACTTAGTTGGCAAATTGATTATATTTCTATAAATATTGTGTTTGTTAGAGATTAAGGTCAAAATATTCATTATATTTTTTAATTTTGTTAATTTTTAACATAAGATAAAAATTATGAAAATTTGTCATTTCGTTAATAGTGAAATAATTCAATTTTGTTGTTTTTTATTGAAAATTTATCAAAATTAAAATATAATGATAAATTTGAATAAAATAAAAATATAATAATTAAATTCAATATTAAAAGTCATACTGCAGTTATAAATTTCATCTCCATCTCTTTTTTATTTTAGGGAGAATTATGAAGAGTAACATTTTAACCAAATAAAAATAGACAATTTTTCAACATTTCTTTAAATCTTTTTCTTCCCCTATAAGAAGAGAAAGGTTCAAAATAGATTTAAAATTTTGTTTGTTAATATCGTATTTATATTTTTATATTTTATATTTAAGTTTAAAGTATTAAATATTTATATAAAATTTAATACATTAATAATTTATGTTATATAAATTTTTAATGTATTTATATATTTACATTATATTTTTATTTTTATATCAAATTATATTTTATGTCAATCTACTCACTGTCTAATGTTGCCAGCAAAGGCTCCCAAACATAATGGGGTAGAAATAAGATTCCCACAATGTTGGACGGATGATGGACACGAAAGAAAAAAAAAAGGATATGAATAAACTCAACACTCAAAAGAAGAAGATTCTTAACCAAAATGTGAATGCCACCAAACTCCCAATATTTTTCCCACTTTGGGTACCAAATCTTTAACTCCTCCATTTTGGCACAAACCTCGTTATTTTGGGGGCCCATATCCTGGGTGCCTTCTAACTTCTAAACAAATTTTTTTTTGTTTTGTTATTGAAATATATTGCTTAACAAAAGCTCTCCACATCACAACTCACCATAAAGGGACCATATTGTCCAAAGTCCTCATTGACAATGGATCAGCTTTGAATGTAATGTCGTTGATCACATTGTCTCATTTACCAGTTGATGTTAGTCAGATCAAGCACAATCATACAGTTGTTAAGGCATTCGATATGACCAAGAGAGAAATCAAAGGGACTATTTCAATCACCTTAGATATTGTCCCATGCCCATTTGAGATCAAATTTCATGTGATGGACATTGTCCTAGCATACAACTATTTGCTGGGACAACCATGGATTCATTCTACCAGGGCCGTCCCATCATCTTTGCATCAAAAAGTTAAATTCATAGTTGATGAGAAGGATAGTATGATCAGAGGCATCTTCAAGAGATGGATCTTCATGAAAGTAAACTTTCTGTTTAGAAAAAAAACTTTGAAAAAATTGAATGGGAAATCTCGCTTGTTTGAGTAATATCCAAATCTCTTTTGTACTTTATCGTCATTTTTAAAATAACCAATGTTGTACCTTCTTTCCTTGTTGCAATACAAGTATATATTTTCATTCATAATTTTGTTAAATAGTCTTTTGGACCATGCTAACATTTTTACTAGGTGATAATTAACTTTTTGAGCAAATAGAAATCGAGGAAAAGATGACAAATTGATTTCTCTGCATTACTTTAAACAAGATCAAAACATTGCAGAGGTCTTAGTTAGTAATCCAAAGTCTTTCAGACATTCTTGGAAGAATTAGGGTGGATAAACTACATATTCCCTATCATGATTTTCCTCTTCAGCCTATATAAATTTGTTTCGACTAGTGATGGAAATTTTAAAAACCATATATTGCCTATCATGCTCTTCCTTTTCAGCCTATATTAATTTGTTTCGGCTATTGATTGAAATTTTAGAAACTACATATTCCCCATCATGCTCTTCTTTTTCAGCTTGTATCAATTTGTTTCAGCTATTGATGGAAATTTTAGAAACCACATATCCCTCATCATGCTCTTTTTTTTTTCAACCTATATCAGTTTTTTCCAACGATTAATGGGAAATTTTACAGACCATAAATTCCAATCATGTTCCTCTTTTTCAATTCCTAGACGGTATTGGTGCATCACCTAGTTTGACTTTTCAGGAACAAGTGTATCATGTCTACAGTCACCCCTAAAGATGCCTTCAAATTCAAATTCAAGCATTGGCTCCCTTTGCCGAAAAGCAAAGAGATCTTCAAGCAAAAATATGGGTCCATTCCATCAAATGAAGAAGAAATATTTGTCACATTATCTCTAAAATAGGCTGGATCAGACATTGATAAAGAAAATTAAATCATGAAAACTCATTATATGGATTCCTCATGCGTTTGCATTCATATTTTATTTGCAGATCTTCAGTTGAATATGATATTGGAAAGAGCCTTTTGGTATAGAAGGAAAGGTAAACCTTGCATTCCTTCAAGCAATTCATATATAAAGCATTTTTACCTCATTCAACGGTATCAGTTCTACCCTGGTCAACCCTTTAGACCTAGGTTACATCATGATCATTCTCATTTGATTGTATCGGTTTCACCCTGGTCAATCCTTTTGACTTAAGATTATATCCTGATCATCTTCGTTTAACTATATCGGTTCCACCCTGGTCAACCTTTCACACCCAGGTTGCATCCTGGTCGTTCTTCATTTTACTATATCAGTTTTGCCTTGGTTAACCTTTTAGACCTAGGTTATATCCTACTCATCCTCGTTTGACTATAACAATTTAACCCTGGTCTATCCTTTTGACTTAGAATTATATCTTGGTTACCTTCATTTGATTATATCAATTTTGCCTTGGTCAACTTCTTTGACCTAGGTTACATCCTGGTCACCCTCGTTTGTATCGATTTTGCCCTAGTCAACCTTTAGACCTAGGTTACATCCTGGTCACCCTCGTTTGACTTGTTGATTTTGTCTCAGTCAACCTTCTACTATGTTAACTTATAGGTTTCATCTCGATCAGCTTTTTCTTTTTGTTCACTTATAGGTTTTGCCCTAATCAACTCCCTTCATTTGTTGACTTGTAAGTTGCGTTCCCGTCAACTTTTCTTTTTGTTGACTTGTCAGTGTCATCCCAATCAACTCCATTCATTTGTTGACTTGTAGATTTCATCCTGGTCAACTTTTCTTTTTGTTACTTGCATGGCTTTGCCCAAGTCAACCCCTTTTGACTTAAGTTCATCCTAGTCATCGTTAATTTAAAGATTCACCTTTGGTTAATTAATTGTTATATTCGTTATTAGTTTAGGTTATTTTTCGAAGCTTAATGACCCAAATGAAATTACATTTATTTGGTCTTTGCCTTATTCCTGGTTCTCAGCAACGGTCAAAGAGGGGCAGCTGTAGACACCTAATTTCGTCCAGGTCCCTTCACTAATAATCGTGAATATCTAAGATTGAAATTTAACGGCCGCCTTCATTGGGAACGATCTTTTTTAGATGAACCAGACATTTTTAAGACCTTTTTAGTCATATTTAAATGGTCGTAAGTTCATGTGATAGAAAATGTCATATTTTAACATTTAATTTCAGATATATAAGATGGATATCTAAGAGAAAAGTTATTTTTCAATAGTTTCTTCTCAAATTTTGAAAATCTATTTTTGCAGATTATACCATAGCCAAATTTTCTAATTTCAAAATTTTTTTGAGAATTTTTTATAAAATTCAAGAAATCGACTGTCATATATTTTTACCAATACCTTTGTGGTATTTATGCCGATACTCTCTTTGAAAAATAAAAAATTTCAAAAAAAATAAGTATTGGTTTGTTTACAACAAAGTGACAAATTATCAATTTTGTTAATTAATTTTGAATTTTTTATAGTATCGCGAGTATTATACTCATCAAATTATTTCAGGTAAATTTATTTTGGATTTTAGAATTTCAATTTCTTTATTTCTTATTTTTGATAATTAATATTTTAGATAATATGTTGCATTTAATCCATTCTATATAATTTTCAATATTGTTTAAAATTTTCTCGGTTTTAAAATACGAAATTTCCTTTATCTGTAAAATTTTTGAAAGAATTTTCTCAAGTTTTGAACTTTAAAATTCTTTAAATACTTTTATTTAACCACCATCAAATTAGTTTTTGAAAATTTATTTTATTTTATGATTTTTGCATTTATTATTATTACTTTTCTTGTTCTCAAGATACGAAGTTTTCTAATTTTCTACGTTGTAAATTTTTTTGGAAAGAATTTTTTGAGTTTAAGATTTTTAAAATTCATTAAATATTTTCATTAAAATTATATTAAATCAGTTTTGAATTTTTTCCAAACAACAAATTTCTTTCATAAAGGTTTTCTTATAAAATTTTACGAGTTTTGGATTTTAGTTTTTTTTTCTTGCACATAAGACTTCTCAAAAATTTTTCCTGTATGATTCAATACTTGAAATCTTAAAAAAATGTTAATTTTATTAATTTTATTTTAAGTAAAATCTCTTTAATGGACATAAAAAATTTTAAATTTTACAAATAAGCTCAATAAGTTCAATAATTTCTCAACAAGCCCAATAACTTTACCAAGCCTATTTTCTTAATTTTTCACCAACCCCATTTTCTTGATTTTCCACTAAGCCTATTTTATTCTCTAAAAGCCTACCAAGCCCATCTTAATATCCAATTTTTCAATAAAGTCCACTAATTTTTTTCTTTCTAGTTTTATATCAATTATTCAAAATTTTTTTATGGAATTTTGATTGGAATTTTCATATGATTAAATTTAGGATGCTTTTATGTCAAAGATGTACATTTAGGATAGGTTCACCTTTTTATAATCTTTTTCATATCCTTTAGGGTTCACATAATATTTTCACATCGAAGGTACAACCCGAGGGCATTTTGGTGATTTATCTCGAGTCGAGTCCTAGGTAGTCACCAGGATGTTTTTATGCCAAAAATGTACATTTAGGACAGGTTCGCGTTTCTATGATCCTTTTCCTCTCCTTTAGGGTCACCAAGATACTTTCACGTTGAAGATACACTTTAAGAGTATTTTGGTAATTTCTTTAAAATCGAGTCCTAGGTAGTCATTGGGATGCTTTTATGCCAAAGATGTATATTTAGGATAGGTTCACCTTATTATAATTCTTTTGTATGTCCTTTATGGTTATCGGGATACTTTCACATCGAAAGTATAACCTAAGGGCATTTTGGTAATTTTGTATTAAAAACCAAGTCTTATGTGATTACTAGGATGCTTTTATGTCAAAGGTACACATTAGGAATAGGTTTGTCATTTTAGATTGTTTTTGAGTTTTAGGATGTTCTATAAATATTTTTAATAAAATATAAACTTTTTTTCTTTAGAAAATTAAGGCAATGTCTCGAAGTTAGAATAATACGTAGAATTTCTCCTTAAATATGAGAGAGGTTCTATGGATTATTTTAATATCGAGATATCTTTTTCAAAATAAAAATCAAAATTTTTATAAATTTCAAAATAATAATAAAACCTTTCGCATTCCTCTGGCCCTCCACCGGGGTGCGAAATATATTTTGAATTTTAAAACCTTTTATGTTCCTCTGGTTTTCTGTTGGGATACAAAAGAGAATGATAAAAAGCTTTCGTGTTCCACTAGTCCTCTAATGGAGTGCGTATGAGATTTTGATTTTCAAAATTTTAAAAAACCTAACTTTCCTAACATGGAATAATAAATTTCTTTTATAAATTATTAATTCGAGAATTTATAATTAAATGCCATATGTTAAAACTAAATAAAAATTCAAATTCAAGTTAACACGTAATTAATAAGGTACCAATTTTAGGGCATCATGAGAGAGTCGATCCTTACTTGTGATTGTAAATTAGCCCTGGACCATTTTATATGATCTCTGGTATGATCGCGAGCTTCGAAGTTAATATTCTATGATTTTGTAACCCTCAAAATACAAACTTTGATAGGTGACCAATCTCATCTAACCTAAATAGATTGGTGGCGACTCCAAATAAATAGTCATTTCGTAATGACTATTTAGGGTTAAGTCAAGTGAGCGATTCATGTCGACCACCGAGTTCCCAAAAATAATAAAATGTCGATAATAATATGACTTATAGAAATAAGAGAATATAAAATAGTGATGAATTCAACAAATATAGGAACGAAGACCATTTAAATCAGGCTTGATCAAGATTCGTATCCGAGTCATGTCATGACATACTTTTTTTATCAACCCAATCAAGATTAGCAGCTTCAAAGATAACAAACAAAGATGAATTAGGTAGAGCTTTAATTTTCTTCGAGAATAAGTAAGTATAAAGGATCAATTTCCGACTAGCGTTTAAAACCCCATGTTACTTAGGTTTTATGGCTATAATATAATATGAAAAATAACAAAAATTTAAAATTAAAATTGAATTATAATAAAATATATATGTAAAATATCTAAAGGATAAACTTAAAGTAAAATATAAATATAAAATAACACAAATAATGCATGAATACATACTAATCTAATTCATTATATATGTTATCTAAAAAATAATATAGTTATCAAAATTTAATTCATTTAGATTATAGCCATATCCATCATTTAAATTCATATTAAAAAATAAAAAGTAATAAAATATGAACCCAAAAATTATTGTATAATAACACATAACTTAAACATCATTTAACAAAATTTTTTTTTACTATTTAATCAATTATAATTTTTTTTCTTTTGCTTTTACACCTAAATTTTTAAAAAACTTATATTAATTCAGCTTATATAGTTATTCAATATTTTAGTTTCTACAAATAATTTATTAATAAGATAATCATTTATTCAATAATATAAAAATAAAAATTAATATGACTTTATTTAAAAAGAGCAATTATTACACAGTACGTAACACAAAATTAAAAGTTATTTAAATACTATCATAAATGCATATGATATAAAAAATAATAAAAATAATATGATCAGGACATGAATACATAAATATGTCAAAATTTTTATAAAATAAATGTAATACAAAATTAGGAGTCATTTAAATAATGAAAATCAAACGTGGTAATTTCAATACGACATGAAAAATAATAAAAATACAATATAATAGACAAAAAAATACTAATATGAAATGAATGCACAGATATATCAAAATCTATATAATTTGAATTATTAGTATATCAAACTTTATATATCTATAATCTATAATATATATATATATATATATAAACACAAATATAAAGAATTTTTGAACGACTAAAATGCCCATTAGTGTTCATTATATTACTATTTTTGCCATTTTAATTTTTGTTATTATTAATAAAATTTACTACAATTTTAAATAGGAATACTAGTTCCATCAAAAGGCTTTGGTTAAATAAATTTATTTCATAATAACATTTATCGTATTTATAAATAAAAATTCTAATTCTATTAGAAGACTTTGCTTAAATAACTTTATTTGATAATAAATAAAAATAATTAAATATACATTGAATTACTTTATTTTTAAAATTATAATTTTCCATTAATCTAGAAAAGTAAAAAAAAAATAAAGTTATATTAATCTAATTTTAAATGTTAATGTAAATTTTAATTATTTATTTAATATGTAACTTTATATTCAATATGTAAAATTTTATAACTAAATAATTCTTTTATATTATACTAAAAGGAATAAGATTTATTTCATTGCAATGATAATTTTATTTTAGAAAAAAATTACTAAAATATTTTAAACAATTCTTTTAAAAATTAATTATGAGTAGAACTCTTAACTATTTAAATTTTATCAAATAGCAATTGCAAAGTGAATGTCTACTAAGTAATTAAATATAATAATATTATAAATATTATGATAACTTTTGATTTTAATCAATTCATTTGGTTAGTAAGATAATAGTTTTCCACTAATTGAAATCATAGTCTGTCAAATTATTAAATAAAATTTCGTGATTTTCTTTATTTTATTATTTTTAATTTATATTCTCATAGTATTTTTTTAATTAATATGCTTTTTATACCTATACAAATAGATGTAGTGATTTTTATTTAACATATTTCAATGTATTGCGTTTCAGCTTATAATGTTCTTGCATCTCTCAATAAAAAGTTATTGAATATTTGCATCGTTAATTAATGTTTTTTTTCCCAAAGGATTTATTATCTTTCATCAACTGGTTTATATCTCTACTATAATTTTAAGATACTTCGAGTAAAACTTCATTAATCTCTTAGAAAATTGAAATTGTCAAATATAATACAACTCATATAATTTTTACTTTTCATCCTATGATAGTAGTACTAGTTTTTAGATTAAAACTTAATAATACCTTTGAAAATAGGTTAAAATTTTTAAAAATAAATAGTACGTAACATCACATGCAACGCATGTAGCATAATGATTAGTTTAATAAAAAAAATATGAATATAATATAAAAATAATAAATATGATACAAATAAATAACTTTTTTATTTAATTAAAATAAAAAAAAGCCATTTACTTATCCTGAAGCATGCAATTGCCTTACCTAATTAAAAATTTATTAAATAAGAAAAGATTGTTTTTTATTACGTTAAAAAAAAAAGTCTTCAACAACTTGCTAACTTTTATGATTTAATTCTTGCCATGCAAGGCTAGAGGGGTGGGTATATACACATATCGAATAGTCAGGTTAAATCCCCATCTACACATCCTACTCGTACTTATGGCACTACTTTAGTACTAAAAATTCAAATTGTTAGATCTTTTATTGTTTTTCATTTACCCTGAAACAAAATCAGGTCAAAGTGAAGGGAACATTGAAGAAGGAAATTATTTTTTTAAAACTTTTGAAACTCATTTTACAAATATTTTAAAAATAAAATAAAATGTCTTGGAGAGGGGAAAGCGTTTGTAAGTTTATACTAAAACGCCAAGCATTTCCTTTCCTTTTCCCTGATATGGACTGTTCCTTAAGGCTCATGTTACAAATATTATTATGGAATTTGTTTGCATATATATATATATATATATATATATATATATATAAAGCACAGAGATATATTGAGAATTGAGAAGAGATTATTTTGGGCATGTTGCCCACTTGAATTAATAGTGGTTGTAGCCCTTTCTTGTCAGCACTATGCCACTACCACTTGAATAATACATTCAAGCTTACAATTTGAAACAAGTATCAATACGTGCATCACACTAGTCCTTGCCCTTAGTGGCTGCTTCATATTATATGTCATTCTCAAAGGCCATCATTCTTTGTCAACCTCAAATTAGCGATTTATCATTTGGGCTTTTGTGGACCAAGAACGAATGTCATTTGGGCTTTGAAATTCTCTTCTAAAGGGTTTCAAATTAATTACTTTACCTTTGTTAATCAGTAATGCAGCTTCTCTTTAGAATTTTTTTTTTGAGGTTATCATGTTAAAAAGTTTTTGAATTTTTTCACTTTTAAATAAGTTTTATTTTTAATATATTTTAATAAGTCTTTATCTTTTTATTTATATTTAAAATAAGTTTTTATTTTGAATGAAATGTTGATTTATTTTAAAGTTTATTTACATATAAATTGAAGGTTAGGGTTTTTTGAGTACAAATTAAAAGTTAAAAGTTTATTTGATTATAACTTAAAAGTTACAAGTCTATTTGGTACAACTTAATAGTTAAAAACATAAGGCTTATTTGGATAATAAAGGAATAGAGACTTATCTAGATAAAGTGGTAAAATTAAGAAATCCTTTTTATTATTATTTTAGCCAAAACTTGAATTTCGACTTTTTTAGTTATTTTAGCTATAGCAAAAAAAAACAAACGTAAAAAAGTAGGAAATAATCATAGTTTCATAGGCCATTAGATGATGCAATTAATTTTTCTAGATGAGTGAGATATTAATAAGACAGATTGTAAAACGATGATCAATTACCAAAAAAAGTTACAAATTTTAAAATGTCATAAGAAAAAAAAATTACAAACAAAGCAGACAACAATTAGTGTCAAAGACCCCAATTATCACAAAGTCTCCTATTTCAATGGTTTGGCTGTGATTGCAAGAAGCCTTCTACATCGGTGGTCTTATATCAGCAATAATCTGATTGAACACAGCAATCTGAGAAGGAACTTTTCTGGAGGCCTCAAACCGGTAGCTATGAAGCACGGACAGTCAAAATATGGTCAAGATATGATCAGACACATGATGAAAATTTTTTCTTTGAATTTTTCTGCACGATTAATATGAAATCAATGATGAACAATTTGATTCTGAATGATTTTTTAAGACCCTGAGGTATTTCTTGCTTTCTAAATATCAAAGATGGTAATACTAGCAGTCCAAACTCCAAACGAAGCCTAGAAGTGCAACAAAAGTTTTTCCCTTCGTAAGATCAGGATCTCTGAATGAATAATGCTGCAAGATTTGCCAGAGTAGAGAATTGGCAAAAAAAAAAAAAAAAGAGGTGATTCCTTGACTCCCCTTACCATTATTATTTATTACATAGGCAATAAATTAAAGATTGAACCTCAGCCCCCAAAGAGTGCAGTAGTCTGGCAAGTTCAGTTAGCCTTATCTAGAATGGTAAGCCAAGCTTAGGTATATAGTTTAGAGATTTAGGTATTAACAATAAACGCTTGGATGCAGCTATGTATACTCCGAATTGATAAGGTTTCTAGCTCCACTTAATCATTTCTGAAGTAGGTCCTCCTACAACTCCTCCTCTGGTATGCCGGCAGAAGAAAATTCATTTTTGCTAATGTTGAGGTGAAAAACCAAAGAGAATATAGGAATCTTTTTATAACGAAGTAGATGCCCTTACAACTGAATATTTTCAAAATAGAGTAAAAGAAAAAATAAAGATTAACTGATTGATAAATTAATTAACCTGAAATTAGTGAATAAGAAGTTATACAATAACATTGGTAAAGTTCCAAAACAAAGAAAAACAATTTGTACTA
>JBBYHK010004416.1:0-10678 GCA_038382065.1 Adansonia grandidieri | reverse complement strand
TAGATTAGGTTAACGCCGCCATGATGGATGATGATATGTCATGTTCTATGGGGCGGGGAACCAAGGAACAGAACTTTTTCTGGGAAAAATCATGAAGGGATCCCCACAATATCTGAGTCTGTTGAATAGTATAAATTGTTGCATTTTAGAAATACCATAGATTCATGGGACTTAAAACAGTTTTTGCCTTGGTGCCTTCGAGTTTAGTAAAGCTTTTTCTTCATGCAATGCACTAGTTTTAGTCGAAAAAGATGTGGAAAAAGAGGTCAAAAGGAAATCAATATGACGAGGATGCAAAGATGACAACAAAATAAAAGAAAAGCAAAAGTGTAAGAAGTTTAGACTTTAGAGAGGGAGATTGTCTCAAATTTTGATTTTACCATCGCCCCCAATTTATCTTTTAGAATAGCGAAAGAAAAGTCTAATACATAAAATGTCTTATATATGTAAAAAAGGAAACTCCTCAATTAAAATTAATATTCATCCAAACCCCCATAGATTTATTGAAATCAATTGAATTTTCAATTATTTATTTTTTATCCAATTGAATCCTTAAACATCTATTTTCATTCAATTGAATTTTGATTGGAAGAAAATTGGTGACTGATGTTGATAAATTTTCATCCAATCAAGAGTTTAGTTTAATAAGGTGAAAATATTTATTTGAAAATTTAATTGATAACGATGCAAACGCTTGTATAATTATTTATTAAGTACATGGTCTTTTATATATTTAAGCTTCTTTACTTTAAATATGAAATGAACCTAGTTTATTTTAGATCTGTCAATTTTAAATATGATTACACAAATATAATATAGATAAAATAATAAAAATATGGCATGATAATACAGCATGCATACATATCTTAAATTCATATAATACAAATTATTAGCGTATTAAAATTTATATATATATAAAATATTTTATACACGATTATGATTCGACAAAATACACGAATGTTCGAATTGTCAAGTTTAGTTTATATATGTTAATAGTGGAAAAGCTCTTTTACATTAAGAAATGAAAAGGGGGCCATGGTAAAAAACCCTAACTTAGTATGGTCTTCCTTCACTAAAAGATGCTGACTGGATGCTTAGGCAGATAGTAATCAAATCTAAAGTGCTTAGAACTTTCTCCCGTATGTGACTTTTATAGTTGTAGAGAGTTGACTTGTTCATCAAATAATAGGTGTCAACTAGTAAACAAACAAAAAAAAATGATGCTATTTCCCTAAAGAGATCACCTTAGAACTTGTTCATTTGGTGGTAGTTAGAACAGAAACATACAGAAACGAAATTAATAGTCAAGAGTAGGCACAAATGGCTCATTATTTTATAGCTGAAATCAGTTGTTATTATATGTTCTAATAAATTATAAGTGTTAGGTATGAGTTCATTCTACAAATCTTTTAGAAATATTTCATGTATTGCATGCATATAGAGAGAGAGATAATAGGCTTATAAAATTGTTTTGCAATATAACCGCAAAGTCGGCAATAAAATGAATATTGCAAGCAGGGATCTTTTGTTGGGTTTAATGGAAGTTATGCCTAACAATAGATGTCTACCAAGTTTCGTCAAACTTATTTCGCTGAGGCCCAAAATCACGTAATCCCAAGCCCAATTTTGAAGTTCGAGGTCTGAACTCAGTATTGGAAAGGCTTAACTGGGATGATTTGTTTTCATTTTTTTCAGGTGAATTGTCGTAATATTGGGTTCCATCCAACTCAATAATTATAATTTTTGTTTTTTTTTTTTTTTTCTGAAGCAAAGAAGCCGAAGCGTTTATTTGAACGCTAAATAAACTAGGATTATAAGAGCAGTGGTATTGTTAGTCTAAAGCAACTTGATCCATTAGTAATCTTGAGTTTGACAAGACATATCAACAAATGTTGCTGCGTTGTTTTCTCATCTCAAACAAACATATGCTTCAATTGCTTTAACTACCTGTGTCGTCTGATCACTGGACTACTCGTCAGACCAAATCTTTGGTTATCGCAATTATGTGGTTAAGACTCAAGATTATAACTTTGACAAGCAAAAAATTTAATTTAACAATGACCCAAAAATCGATGGTCCAAATACAACAGAACATTAAATGGTCTTATTCTTCTTAACCTGGATATCTTAAGACGGTGGATTTCGAGTCAATTTTCACTAATCCAACATCTTAAACACCTTTCTTTTGTCTGTTTGAAACTTTAATCTAATAACATAGACTTCGTGTCGCACTCGTGAACAATAATAGATAAAAATAAAGAAAATGAAGCTTGCGAGTGCTACAAAACTGCTGGATTTGAGCTAGGTGATTCTCTTGAATAGTTGAATTTGACGGTAGAAAATCAACTATTGACCACCTTTTGCTCCTTGGAAGTTGGAATGGGGTGGCGGCTATGAACTTTGCTTTTGAGTTCGTGAGTTTTTTTGCCAATTCTAGCTTATGAGAACGACCTGATCGTCCAATTAACCCAATTGAAAAAGTGACAAAATACAGCCAATTTTCAATTAAACCCAATATATATAAAGTTATTACTAAAGCAATAATTATTTTTTCAGGTAATATTTTATTTTGGCCTAATTAAAATAGAAATAATTGTGAATTTGTATGAAAAAGGGTTTAAAAAATGCAGATCTATGGACACCCTTACTCGATAATACTAATATTTTAACTCAAATACTAACTGGCTCTGTTCAAGTAATTTTGGACGTTGGACTTATGGCTCGTTTTCTGATTATGTTCACGTCGATACCGACGATATGGGCCATTGTCAGTCATCCATTAAACTAAAATGTGCCTTGGCTGCAGCTTGCAATGAATTAATGATTTAACATTAACCTCCCAAATTGCTTGAACAATTTTGCTTTTTTTTAGTATTATTGAATTTTAAATCTAATGAAAACTTAAAAGTGAAACTTAAAGAAGGAAAATTTACGAACTTTGGACCAAACCAGTAGCTATATTCATTATTCAAACTCTATAAATGATATTAGAAATCCTTTCCTAAAACTCAGTTTTGCATATCAATAAATTTGAAATTCTTCGAAAATATTAAAGAAAATTTAAAATTTTAAATATACTTTTATTAAATTAAATAAAAATAATTGAATAATATCTCAACTTGAATCGAGCAAGTTGGGTTGAGCCAAATTTAAACTTACAAAAAATAAAACCTTATCTAAGAGCCGAATCAAGCGGATACACCAACTCAAGATACGCCTAGTAATTGGATGTTGAGATTGATTGGGAAATTTCAAGACAAATCCCGTATAATTCAAGATAAAATACTTACAGTAAATACTTTAGCTTATAGTCTGGTAAAATCAAATTTTGCATAGGTCACCAAATTAATTAGCCTATTGTTAATTAACAAAATAATTAAAAGTTCATCTCTTATCTCTTCGACTATTGCTATCAAAAAAAAAAAAAAAGTTGCATGCAGCATGGTGTTGATAAAAAAGGTTTATATTAATAATAGAAATTGATAGAAATTGTTCCATGGAATATCTGATCGAGTCGTCAATGAAACCCAACTAACAGCTCACTATAGTTACAACTCCAATAAAGAAATTTAACCAAAGGAATCTGCAATTTGAATCCAAATTATAGTCATAGTTGCATTTATTATAATTTAAATATAATAATAATTATCATCGTGATCAATTATTATTATAATTATTAATAAAAAAAAATTATGAATTCAGTGTCATCTTACTCTCTTAATGCACGCCTTTAATACGTAATTTATATCATCAATTTCATTAATTATTATTAAATTAAAACATAAAAGACAAAAAACTGGTAATAAAAATAACTAATTTCATTTTTCTTGGAAGTTTACTCATAATAATTTATAGATTCCTAAAAGGTAAAAACCTACAATGAAATGAATCCCATCTCATCCCATCCCACGGTATATATATTATATATATGTGGGGGCTTATATAAAATATCAATATGGCCCTACCCTACAAATAGGTTAGTGAACATGTTAGAAGAGTTGCCATGACCACCAAATCCCCATTGTGATACCGACGATTCCCGCAATCGGAGATGATCCGAACCCATGGGTGAATGTTGACGGTGATGCCTTACTTTCGTCCAACGAACCATCGTACACCATTGCGCTGTTGATAAGAGGCGACGTTGTCGCTGTTGTTGTTGCCGTTGCCGTTGCCGTTGGTATTGGTGTTGGTCCATTGGGTGTTGTTTCCGTGTTCTGCCCTTGTGATGATTTCTGGCTGCAAATTTACGAACCAAAACTAACCCGTTAAAAACCCGGAAAAAATTAATCATACTCCGACATAACATAACAGTAAAACATGTCGACCAAAAAAGTTTACGTCATCTCTCGAGATTGGAAGCGTTGATTTTTATTTTAGTGTTTTCCCATTAAAATAATAATAATAATAATAGAACCTTGATGGGTGTGCATTGTTCGGTCTGGCAGAGACATTTTGTCTCAATTTGCGGGCATGGTATCAAAATCAATCTGGTGCCTATCCCTAGGACAAGGCCGCTGGAGAATTGATGCACCGCCACCCTAGCTCAACTAAATTGTCTAGAGTTGTTTTTCCATTAATGCGCTAGCTTAGCTTAGCTCGCCAGGCTTTTTGACCGTAACTCGATTGTAAGCTGTCACAGCACGTAAATGTCAAAAATGTGCCACAACCGACGTGACGATGGGCAAATTATTCTTTTCCCCATAGGCCAACGTCTAATTTGCAGCCTTTGTCTGATAGAACGTCCTTTTCATGACAAAGTTACGCCCTTCAAGGCTTTTTCACGTTAGGAGATCTAAAACAAAAAGTTGAAAAGGGTTTGACATTTACCTCGTGTTAGGCGATGGACAGAAAGTTATCGAGTAATCAGCATTCGCACATGTGAAGGTGCTGGTTTTATCATCGTAGGCATAGCTGTAGGCGCGTGGGCAAGCTCTCTTAAAGACCTCCGAATAGGCAGTGGGCTTGCAAGTGTTGGGTGTGGCATAGGCGCCGCTGCAACAATATTGAGGCTGGCGGAAGGCCTCGCAAGCACTCTTGCAAGCGACGCCATCTTTGGCGGCGCCCTCTGTGCTCATCACCCTGAGCTCTGAAGGACACGAGTCATTAAGATCCACCACGCAGCCGGTGTAGCTACAATTTTGCCCCGTGCCACCCTGAGGAACCACCAACATCGGGATGTTGTAACCGTCCACCAAACTCACATCAAAAAAATCGAGACCACCGGCACCATCTAAAGTGAATTCAGCCAAAGTAGTGGGCGGAGCAGCGCCGTTTCCTGAACATTCCAGCTTCCCGGAGCCACAATCACCCGTCAAACATGAAAATCTACCAGTGGAATCTTGGGAGCAACGGGTTCTACCCCAAAAACGACCTCCCCATGATGTCGGTGCGGTAATGGTTTTGGTTTCACCTTTTCGGAGAGCGAAACCTGTCGTGGAAAGTGTCGGAATGCCTGCGTTTGAGAGAATTCCGGGCCATACGACGTAATCGCATTTGTTTACTATGGTAAAAGTCGTTCCTTGAACACCTATTCACAATGTAAACAAATTCAGTAAGGAAAAAAAATCCAAACTTGAAACCAAATCCTGGTAGTTAACCATAGAACTGATTAAACATCATTCAATGTTTCCCAATTAGTACCTGATATAAACGAATGTGAAAGAAAAAGAACACAAATAGCAGCAATTAGTGTAACTTGAGCCATTTAAAGTTTGCAAGAAGAAGAGGAAGTTGGGGTAGATGGGCGAAATCCAACACTCTTCTTCTTTTTTCAGAAATGGGTGCTTGGAAAGTGTGAGACTCTTCAATGGCGATGCAGCGTGGATATATTTATAAAGGGAAATTGTGCTTTGAAAACAAACGTTAGATACAGACAGAAGAGAGGACGAATGTGGCCCAACTAAAAGTTGCTAATTTGCTATAGTGTCTACCCCAACCGGATTTTGAGATGAGCTTCACTGTTCGGTTGGTTGAGAATTTTTTTTTTTTTTTTTTGCATGTAAAATTTTGTCAATAAATACAAATAGTGGATAGAAATAGAAGGCTCTACCACAAATAAATAATGTATTTTTTAATGAATTTATATCATATTAAATATAATATTTGATAATTTTATTCATTATTTTCAATGTATCAAATGCAATAATGTTACTATATATAAATATTTATAAAAAAAAAGTTCATAAAACACTTTTTTAGCAAAATTCATAAATAAATAAATAGATTCATATGCTGAAATGTTATCGTCCAATTCTATGATATCTAATTCACGAATTATTATTATTATTATTATTATTATATTTTTGCTTATAGTAACAAAAAGGATTCAATTAATGAATATCTATAGCTATTGGTTAAAATTTATATAAATATTATTTTAAAAAATATTTTACATTTAGTGCATTATTTTATTAAATTTAGGATAAAGCTTTTTTTAATTGCATAGATATAATATTTTATTATAATTGTAATTTGTCTTGTGTTTATAATTTTATAAAAAAATAAAATACGCAAGGTGTATGAGTGACAAGCGAATAAATGCATGTGCAGAAGTATGAAATGATGTTAGATGCAAGAAGTAAAAACTCAGCTTAAATATAACCAGATCCAATTGGTAAAGTCATAAATTGGGTAATTGATGGAATTTTAATTTTTGGAAATTTTTTTTTTTTAAAAAAAAGGATGGCACTAGCTTTTATAGAAATGGAAAACCTTCAATTGTCAGTCATAATTTTTGGCATTTACCATGCCAACCTAATTTTCTCTTTAACTATAAATAAATCCCAATGTTTAGTTGGTTTGTATGATGTTGCATTGGTCAAAAACAAATGATCTTACTTGTATGAATTAATTGAAATAAATTTGAAGTTCTTGTATTTGTTTCATTGCCATCCTCCAAAATAAATGCTGACAAAGTGATATTTATACTTTTAAATAAGTGATATCATGTTCATGTGATTCACTGCGTGAATATAATTCTATATATCAATATTGCTTCTAATATAAATGCTTAAAGAAACAAAAAGAGCAAAAGTGCTTCTGAGGGAAGTTCAGCAAACCTTGTAGCTAATCAAAGAGTAGGCCGGAACTCATGAATAATATCTAGACTTAAAAAACCCTAAGCCCATTAATCTTTGTAGTATGACAAATCTTTCCAGCTTATATAATGAACTATGTGTGTTGTATCCTATTGTTACATATTAGGCTTAGCCCATTTAATGCTTTTAGAGAAATCATTGAACCATTGGGTTTGTTTGGTCCTTCTTTTTAAAAACAAAAAAAAGGGCTTCGGCGGTCCATTTTGTGTTTTTTCTTCCAAGCCTAAGAATCTAAAATGAGGAGTTCGAAACCTTCTGAGAATACATTTTTATCAGTCGTCAGAACATGCCTCATGGTATCAAGGATTTTGCAATTTTCTAAGACTTTAAGCCTATGTAATATAATATGCATTAGAAAATGAATTTAATTATGGCAGAACATAATGATATTACAGATCGAATTAATCAAAGCTCTATTCAGTCGGCAATTGCTTGGCAAGGGTACAAAGAAAACGGGTGAGGGACTTTTTGGCACTCCTTACCGCTGCTTCTGTTTTCGCCTTTTCTTCTTCAGTCACATTTTGGCTTTGTTCTTGAATCATTTGCACTCTTCGAACAAGCTTACGCAGTTCCTGTCAAAGCAACAAAACTTGATGAAATAATCCATATGGCAAGATATCAAGCAACTTTGCCAAACAAACAGAGGAGCGGCAGCTTGGGATGACTGGTTTCACTGGGCCGTTACCAGGCTTATAGGAAAAGTCTATGTTCTATAATTCTGAGGATAGCTTGGAATGCCTATAAATACACATCAGAATTTGCGTGAAAGGAATAATAGACAGTTCAATCAGAACAAGGCAACAATGCAGGTGGTACTTGGCTATATCAAGGACATAGACGCAGTATGCTTAGGGCTTGCAGGTCTAAGGAATATTGCAACGGAGTCTGCCAAGACTTTGTAATACTTGGGGAGTAAGCTGAGATGCTTGAAGCTGTGTATGTAGAGGACTATTTACTGATAGCAGTTTAGCTACTTTCTTGGATAAATAAAATCTATTACTTATCCAAAAGAAAAAATAAAAAATAAAAAGCACAACTTGATGAATGAACATAAAGGCAAAACCAAAAATGAATAACAACTCAAAAAAGGAGAAATATAAGTTGTTCATGCAGGCCAGTCAAATGATTTAAATTAAAGAATTCAGGTGACTTTTGCTTGCCTAACTAGCCCCAAGCCTAAGTGTACATACTGATCAAAGCAGCGTTCTCACTTGGAGTTCACTTTAAAAATTGGGTTAGCACTTTAGCACGTTATTTGAGTTAAAAGGATTTTGGCAACAAGTGAGAAACATTTAACTTGGAATCAAAATCGACATCATAACATATTGCTTACCTGGCGATCAAAATCAACGCTGCTAACTGAAAATACTTCATTTGTAATTTCAATGTCCTTACTGATCAACCCATCAAACCATCTATTTGCAATGTTAACAAACTCTTGTGACAGCTGCATGTAAAAAAAAATAATAATAATAAATAAAACTCACGAAGGAAGACAATACTACATGTAATCAGCTTAAGCTCATTATAAGTCTTCAAATCACAAGAAGCAATTCAAACTTACACTATATTCGAATTGATCATCATTATCATCTTCATCTTCTTCTTCTTCTTCTTCCATGATTTGCATCTTTGAACCAGCTAAAGCCTGCAGCGTTTTCTGGTCACCTACTCTTGTAGCCTGAATCAAAGCATCCATCAATTCAGGTTCTACTTCTCGCAGCAGTTTCCCTAGAACACAATTCATTCATCAGTATCTAAAAAGTAAGGTCACAAAACATAAGGCATTAACCACCAACCTAAGAGAATTAATTACTATAGTGATGAAATAGGGATTGTAAAAGGTAAGTTAAAGGAATGTAAATCAATTTGCACCGAATACACTTTTCTTACCTATATAATTGAACTGCCTTCGCTTTCCCTCTCTAACATCAGGGCCTAGTCTCTGCGACCAAAAGACAAACACCTTATCTTCAATAACATATTCTCCGACAAAATACTAAGACGCTTAAAATTATAAAACTTGCAGTTTCCTAAGTACCTTAACTAACATTAAAGCATCGTACACATCTTGTTCGAGAGAAGCCACTCTAAACATCCACACGGGCAAAATTAAACAAGTAAAGATGTTAGCTTTCAGTGTGTACCATTTCAGAAGTTTAAACATGTTGTCGTAATAAATATATGTTTTTTGGGTTGCATTCTACCTGAGGATACGTTTGATTTGTGGGGTTGAGAAGGTAGCAAGGTCCATGCCCCAACGGACGGCGCGACGAGCCTCCCGCTTCTTCTGGTTGCGGCTCTTCGTTACAACGGCATCGTCGCTGGCTTCGCTTTCTCGGAGATTGGATGGAGATGGGGTATTGGATGATCTGATTCCGCGTGGGCGATTACGAGCGTTTCCACGGGAGGAAGTTGAAGTGGCGAAAGGGAAAGAATGGGAGGGAGTTTTAGTTGACGTTAGTGCTAAGGGAGAGAGGAGGAAATGGGCGAGTGTTATTCCAGAGCAGCGGTGCTGCTGCTGCCGCTGCTGCTTCTGCAATTGCGGCCATTGCCTAAAAGGCCGTACCAGCCTTGCCATGCTTCAACTTATACAAATTCTTGAAGCTCCAGTGTTGAATCTTAAGTTTTTAACTGATAATGGCCTATAAATATGGGTGTTAAATTTGGATTGAACATAGTAGTTTGGGCTCTTCATTGTTCAAGATCCTTTAAGTCCAAATTCAGTTTCTGGAAGTGAAGGCCCGTTGCATTATACAACCTTGGTTTGAGGTAAAAAATTACGAGTTGAGCTGGTAACTCAATTTCTAAATCAGACAAGTTAACAATGAAATCGTGCAAAGAGTAAGGGGGGAAATGACCGAATGGTAAAATCCCCTGTTAAAATATATATTGCCAGCCAAGCTCAGTAGACTTCCAACGTTCCATTTGTTATGGTTTCTTCAATTGTCTGTTGTATTCAATCCAATCAATACCTGCAAGAAGTAAAAATTAGCAAGATCAAAGCAAATTTTTGCAAATGCTCAAGTCAAATCTACCCATTATATATTATAAATTTACCATCTTTGGCAGCCAAAGAAGTCATAATATCATCGATTCCCTTTTCCATTCCCTTGAGCCTGCACATATACATATAGGTATTATCTTTCTTGGTCAATTCTCATTTATGTTATTGGTCCTCTTTAATTTTTTTTAAATATTTGTATCTCTTACTGATGTTAACTATCTATATATATAAATATAGATATGAATAATTATTTAAATATATGAACAGTTTAAATATATATATATTTATGATTGACATATATACATATTCTATACTCATTTTCAAATTCAAATAAGAGATTCCCGTAGCTCTTCAGTAAACTGGGCTATTCGGGTTTGAATATACATCTACTGACCCTTATCATTTGTTTGTTCTCTATTCACGGCATAATCCACCCCTGCGGTTAGCTGGTGCCTTCTCGTTCATCTTCTCAAATTCCTGAGTTGAAAGGATAAGTAGTTAACAGGTAAAACTTCTAACTTCTAAGCCGATATATTCAAGTGCCAGAAAGCTTTCTATCTTGTGGAGCAGT
>JBBYHK010004405.1:0-12223 GCA_038382065.1 Adansonia grandidieri | reverse complement strand
ATTATTTTGATATAACCCCTTTTAATGCATGAATCTTATAGAAATACAAATCCAGGTTTTGATGAAAAAGATTTAATATCATATACGCCCTGGAGAGATGGGGAATATAAATATTTTTTAAAAAAATGACATCTGGATTTTACTTTAAAAATGGAATGTTCTACTTTGGGCACTAGAGAGATACCCACGTGGAACATTACCTTTAATTTTATTTGGAAACATTTTGAAAACATAAATGCAAATAATCATCATAAAAAAGTCATGTTAGTAAGGCAATAAATAAAGTAACATAACATGGATCATTCAATGCAATGATAAAGAAAAAGAATGGACTATTAGAATTTATCTCACAATTGGCATCAATTATTTGGGAATAATCGAATCAATAATTTTTTAGATGCATCTGGGTTTCTTGATTAAACGAGGTTTGTTTGACACATTCATGAAAGTCCAAGAAAGAAAAAAAATTTAATTGTAATTGAAAGACAGGGTTGGAGTATCCCTTTGAAAAGATGGGGTTGGAATATCCCCTTGGATGATGAATAATTTTAATAAAGAAAGATTCTTTAAAGGTTAACAATTTTGAAAATTGGGGTTGGAGTATCCCTTCAAAAGGTCAGGGTTGGAGTATCCCTAAAAGTGATACGTTTCACACTCTTTAAAGAAGTCAAGTTGGAAAACTTAAGTTAGCAAAACCTTGTGATTTAGGGAATGTTTAAGCCTTTCAACAACTTTTAGCAAAAGAAATTATTGTGAATGAGGATGGTAAAGATGTAAAATGTGTTTGTGCCTTGATACGAACCTATGGGAGGTCAAAGCATGTTCTCAAGTTTGATCGGGTTGATACGGAGACATTCGAATGTCTTGAGATGAAACTTGAGAAAAATAACTCAATTTTGACCATTACCAAAAACAGAGGATAGCATCGCGCTATCCTGGTTCCCAAATTTATTCTAAATTGGTTTAAAGGCTTTAGAGGGTGGACAAGATACCGCTAGAAAGCTAACTCAATGAGGGTCAATATAAAAATATTGCCAATATCCCAAGAAGTCACTTTCTGAGGGAATAAATTTTCAAGTTCGGACTGATTGAGCTACTAGCAAAGCATAGGAGTGACAAGGTGTGTTAAAATTTGAAAAATCACCTCAGACTCATTTGGTATCAAAAGATCACAAGTAATACCTTTCCAGAAATAGAATTTCATGAACTTTTTAGAAAAAATGCTTGAAGAATTTGGAAAAATCATTTATTAGGTCTGAAAAGCCCAACCCAAATAAATATCTAAATTCTAGAGGTTTTAGACAATTTAGATTTGAAAAATCATAACTCTCTCATCCGGAATGATCTAGGGGTTAATAAGACTTTATTTTAAAGATAATTTGACATGCTTGGATAAAAAAATATCAAAAAATTCATGAAAAATTGTTTAGGATTTTAAAGTGATTTTCCAATTTGCAATAGTTATGCTTCCAGGAGGGGACAAAGCAAAGCAGGGGATATCTCTTATTTTTTTATGTCTATGAGTCCAAACTTGAATCATTGACATTCGAACGTCTATGACTAAAGGGAAAGAGTGGCATGAGCATCACAAGCTCATTTGCACAACCTCAGAGTAGTTTGGGGTGATGAAACAGCCCGTTGATCATACCACCTAAGGTTTTGACTTAAAAAAAAGCATAAACATTTAGGGAATAATTGTAAGACCATTTTCATTTCAAAATCAGAAGATTTGAGCTTGTTTAACCAAGATTCTAGATTTGGAAAACTTAATTTTCCCCAAGATATTTTGCTAGCTTTAAAGAAAATGCTAAGTCCATGCTAATCCTCATTGGTTGAGGTTAACATGCTTGGCTTAGGGGGGTTTTGAAAATCAGTTTTTATCGGCCATCAAACATGCATTTTGACAACAAACATACAAAAGGATGGCACATAACATGAATGGGGATGCTAATTTACTAATGGCCTAGACAAAGAAAGTATTATGCACTTTGGCAAGAAAATGTTATGGATACTGAAAATGATAATGATTCATGCAACTTAATGTGTAAATGTGCTTGAAATATGTTAGGCTAATGATTCATACATGGATTAAGGATAACAAGATGCATGGACATGACATAAAATGCATAAGCAAGAGATATTAAACTAATAAGGATAAAATGAGGCATTTTACACATACAATGGGCATTAAGGCATCCAAATCTTAAACTACCCCAACCAAATGCCACCATAATGCATGATAATCCTAAGAGGGTGATGGAAACATAGAGAGCTCACTAAAATGATGAAGGTGCTGAAAAATAGAAAATGTAAATGATAGAGTAGGAAGTTGTACCAACAAAATTTCAACTTTGGCCTAATAGTTGAACAATACAGAAGGCTTGAATTTCCCTCTTTTCCTTGTTATTGATAAGCAAGAAAAAGAGAAAAATATTGAGGTTTTGGTTCTGGTATGAATGAGGGTGATTTTCAAAATGTGTAGTGGTTGAAAGTAAGTGTTTTGGGGCTATTTTTGGGTTGTGAGTGAAAAGCTATGGGATTTGGTTTTCTTGGTGCAGGAATGTGTTTTAGAAGATGAAAATGAGCTAGAATCTAACCTTTTTCTACTAAGATAGAAATGGTCCATTTATACCAGCCTTTTGGAGCTAAATTAGAGGTGTTTTTGGCTATATCTCAAGGGGGACAAAGTGATGTCAGGATGGTGGCTATAGGGTTACTTTAGGGAGCAACTTGCTGTGATAGGCATAGGGTGGCTGGTTTAAATGCTAAAATGATTTTCCAGCAAATAGGGTGGCTAATGGTGATATTGGCCAACAAACTAGGAAGTAGGGTAATCATTTGATATTGACCCTTGTTGATCTAATTTAGACTTCAAAAAAATGTTTTGATTAATTCAAAAATCTAAATTCATAATTCGATATGGGTTTTGATCTTTCTTGATGCAAAGAAATGAGTTAAAATTGAGTTTTGGATCAATGGTGGATGAGCCAAAAATGCCCGTACCGTGAAAATGGCCTGCATATGTCGATAATTACATAATGTATCAATACATTTGGTCTAAAAACCTTGATGGTATCAATACAATGAATATTGTATCGATACAATGATCATTTATCGATACTATGAGCCATTGTATCGATACTATGAACCACTATATCGATACATGTTGATATGTATTGATTTTATAAAATGCATGTTTTGGTCTCGGCAGGGCCTAGTATTGATACATGAGGTCCTATATCGATACAGAGGCTCATGTATCGATACATCTACATGTTATATCAATAAAAATGGGGACATTTCAAATTTTTGGCACATTGAAGCATTGTATCGATACATAAGAACCATGTATCGATACATTCACGTAAAATTATAAATTTTCTCATATATTTTATCCTCGGACACCTTGTACTATGTAATTTGATGCCACATCTTTGCATTTACTTTTGATATGATCCCTAGGCCTCCTTGATGTTGTCACCCGGTGATCATTGCCCACTCTTACGTTCATGCTCCAGATTGCTAAAAATTAGCCTAGACAAAATAAGTTGTCTATAGCTACGTTTCTTTGATCGTTACTGAGAATCAAGAACAAGGCAAAGATAAATAAACACTATTTTGTTTGAGGTGGACTGACGCTCCCCAGAACACTAGGGTGTTAGGTTTCTAAGGTTTGACCCCTTTAGACAGGTATAGAGTAACATGGATCTTTGGTGTGGGTACCGCCAACTTGTGCAGACTTTGACTTAAACTTGGTGTCACTAGCTTGTGTGGGCTTTGACTCGTGTGCCACTAGCTCTGTAGGCTTTGACTCAGACTAAGTGTCACCAGTTCATGTGGGCTTTGACTAGGGAGCTGTAAGCTCATGTGGGCTTTGACTCAGACTAGGTGCCACCAGCTTGAGTGGGCTTTGACTCGAGTACAGCCAACTCATGTGGGGTTTGATGCAGACTAGGTGCCACCAGCTCGTGTGGGGTTTGACTCAGGTGCCGCCAGTTCATGCGAGCCTTAACTCAGACTAGGTGCCACCAGCTTGTGTGGGCTTTGACTTGGGTGCCACTAGCTCATGCAAGCTTTGACTCAGACTAGGTGCCATCAGCTCGTGTGGGTGTTGACTTGGGTGCCACTAGCTCATGCGAGCTTTGACTCGAACTAGGTGCTACCAGCTCATGTGGGCTTTGACTCGGGTGTCGCCAACTCGTGCGAGCTTTGACTTGGGTGTTGTTAGCTCATGTAGGCTTTGACTCATACTAGGTGCCATCAGCTCATATGGGCTTTAAAAGGGTGCCACTGATTTGTGGGCTTTAAAAGGGTGCTATAACTTATGAGCTTTGAAGATGTGCCACTGACTTGTGGGCTTTAAAAGGGTGCCATGACTTATGGACTTTAAAAAGGGTGCCACGACTTGTGGTCTTTAGAAGGGTGCCATAACTTATAAGCTTTAAAAGGATGCCATTGATTTATGGGCTTTAAAAGGGTGCCACGACTTGTGGGCTTTAGAAAAGGTGCCATGACTTGTGGGCTTTAAAAGAGTGCTATGACTTGTAGGCTTTTAAGGGTGCCATGACTTGTGGGCTTTAAAAGAGTGCCACTGATTTATTGGCTTTAAAAGGGTGCCACGACTTATGGGCTTCGAAGAGGTGCCACTGATTTATGGGCTTTAAAAGGGTGCCACGACTTGTGAGGTTTTAAGGGGTGCCACTGACTTATAGGCTTTAAAAGGGTGCCACTGACTTATGGGCTTTTAAGGGGTGCCACTGACTTATGGGTTTTAAAGGGTGTGGTGACAAAGTTTTCGATAAAACTTCTACACAAGCTCTTCTTGATAGAAGTTTATGATAAAATTTCCTGTTGAAAATGGTTTTAGCACTAGTTCTTGGGAAAATTCTTGACAAAGCTTCTGATGAATGTTCTTGACAAAAGTTTTTTATGATAGTTGGTTGATAAAAAGGGTTTTGACTTGAGGTGATAAGAAGAAAAAGACCTTACTTGAATGACACTTGGTTTGCGAAGCTTAAAGTTCTTACCAGGAACGCTTTCGAGGTTCAGCAAATCTGGCTAGGAGTGATATTGTAAAAATGATGTATGATGGTAATATGAGTGCATGATATCAAATGTTATCATGATTACATGATGTGAAGCCTAATACGAGAGATAGCTGTAGTTCTCCTTGTAGGTCATTCAAACTTTCATAGGGGTGGTGATTTGTCTTTAATGCGACTATAGACGGAAACTTTCCTAATCCTGCTGGGGATTGTAGGTTGTCCTTACTCCACTAGGGTCATGACCAAAATTTAGTCTTAAGAATTTGGACTGCTACATTTCTCGATTCAGGAGGCTCAATCATTTTCCTAATAAATAGGGGGCATTGTCAATAATTTAGAGACTATTTGACTGATTAGGTTGATGTCTCTGGTTTCGATAGGATCCTGATAGAATGCATGGGTCGATTTTTGGTTAGCCTAAAATGGTCTTTCTTAAGATGTGGCTTGTGAAGGCAAAAAAATGGTTTGGTGTATGGTTGTGTTAAGTGAGTGTTTAGACGTGAAAAGTGCATGATCTTGATGATTGGGCCGTAAGTAGAGTTCCCTATGCTTTTCTTTTCCTTTTGATGTAATGTCAAGATATCTTAATGTGTATTTTAGTTGATTATCACATTATCATTTAAATGACAAGTGCAATGTGAATTGTACAGGGGTTAAAAGAAATAAGACAATATTTATTTATGACAACAAAGAGGCATAATTTAATATGCTATTTGACAAGCATTTGATAAGGTAGCGAAAAATATGATCTTTTGAGTGAAAGATGCCTTTTACAATCATGACATGGATGTTCTTTAGGTGCTTTTCAGAATCTTTCTTGAACAATGAATATGCCTAGCATAAGCTGATCTTCGAAAGATCTCTAGGATTGCTTTGTATTGTCCTGTGGATGCTCTCGATTCATGCCCTATCAAAATTGATCTTCTCAAGTTGCCCTTGTGAGTTTTCAATTATAGTCGGGTTGGCTGCCCAGATGCCCTTTTCAAACTTTCATCTGAACCCTTCTTTTTGTTTTTTTTCTTGCTTTCTTTTTTTTTTATTTTTTTTTGTTTTTTTGCCTTTTTCTGTTGTTTGTTATTTGTTGTTTGTTTTTTTGTTTCTTTTTGTTTCTTTTCTTTTTTTTTGAAGGACATCTTTTTAGTTTTTTGCCCTTTATGTGTAATATTTCTTGGTAGAATCTGAATTGACTAGGTTGGGCAAGACATTACCGTCCATTTCTGACAAGATTAGGTCCCCTCCAGAGAAGGCTTGTTTCACGACATACAGTCTTTCCTAATTAGGGGTCCACTTGCCTTATGCATCTTTGTGAATTGGGAGGATCTTTTTCAATACCAATTCACTTGGGTGAAATTATCGTAGGTGCATCTTTTTGTCGTGGGCTCGAATCATGTATCTTTGATGTGTTTGACCATGGCAGATGGCTTTAATGCATTTTTTCTTGATAAGATTGAGCTAGTCGTATCTGTTCTTAACCTATTCAGCCTTTCCAAGTTTGGTTTCCATCAAGACTCTAAGAGAAAGGATCTTGACTTCGATGGGCACTACAACTTTCATCCCATATACAAGAAAGAATAGGGTAGCACTCGTGGAAGTTCGAACTAAGGTCTATAGGCATGAAGTGCAAAGGATAGCTTCTTATGCCAGTCTTTGTAAGTCTCGACCATTTTCGTAACTATTCATTTTTGGGCAATAAGGATAGAATTATGATGCTGGATCTTGAACTGTAAGAGGTCTGATGGTGCAAAACTTTCTTCGAAACCTTTTTCAGAATCAACTTCACTAATGCAAATTGATTGTTCAAAATCAATCTTCAAAGACCCATCAGACACATCCATGTCACTGACGTCAGGACACTTGAAAGGGTGAAGAAATAGGCATTGCAAAAGACAAACACATAATCTGAGGATTCAGATAAGAATAGAGAGAAAAAAGTAATTGAGACAAAGAGATTGAAAAGTGATGTAGGCACACAATATGCAATGATATATGCAAAAGTCATTTCATTGATAATGTTTGATAAAAAATGCCTTTTACATAGGATACGTATCTGCCTTTGGGCGAGGGCAGGTATGTTGTCATTTCTTGACATTACATGAAAGGGACAAGAAAGGTGCAGGGGCTTTCTTCATGACCCCATCATCAAAATTAGGTCTCGATGGAAGGACATAAATTCTATGGCTTGGTATCGATCATGTTTGCAGGTGGCTCAGTGTGGTTTGGTAAAGGATTGGCAGCAACATTTGGTCCCTAGTTTAACCCGAACTATAAGACTTTTGAGTTGATTAGATTTTGCACATTTTATTTGAAGTACATGTAGTTCTCAATGTCATGCCCTACTGCCCAAGCATGGTATTCATAGTAGGCATTAGGGTTGTACCATGGCGGGTATGGTAGCTTCTTTACTAAATGATTTTGGAGCAAGGTTTGCTAGAGCTCTTTATAGGTCATTGGGATGGCATCAAAATGTTGTCTTGGTTAATTCGCACCTCAATTGTCGGGTGCATTATTGGTTGTTCGATTGGTATTTTGGTGGACTTATGGGGGTAGCTTTATAGTGGGTTTGATGGGATTGCAAGTGATGGGTTATAAGTTATGGCATAGATTGGCTGAGGGGATATTGTGACG
Source organism: Adansonia grandidieri (assembly GCA_038382065.1). NCBI lineage: Eukaryota > Viridiplantae > Streptophyta > Magnoliopsida > Malvales > Malvaceae > Adansonia > Adansonia grandidieri. The sequence continues at coordinate 4,553 of JBBYHK010004405.1, read as the reverse complement.
GGGTAAGAACATGGTGTTCTTGAGTAGCAAGGGTTGGGTGCTTGATGCTGTCATGGCTGAAATGAGGCAGCATAATTTATGGTGTTGGCCTCCTCTTCCTTTTTCTTACTGGCCATGGACTTCTTACTTAATCCAACTATTTCCTTAGTAGACATTCTACCACTCTTAATGGCGGCATTGATCATTTCTCCAGAGAGAACCAAGTCTACTAATTTCTTGGTGGCATCTCCTATGAGCTTCTCATAATACAAAGCATGTAAGGTATGAATGAAAGTAACTGTCATCTCTTTTTCTTTAAAGGGAGGCTGGACTAGCGTTGCCTCTTCTCTCTATCTTTGGGTGTATTGTCTAAAACTTTCAATGGATCTCTTTTCAAAATTCATCAAGGAAAGTTAATCTGGTGCCCAATCTGACACATGCTGGTATTGATTTAGAAAGGCCTTAGCCAAGTCAGCCCATGATTGGATTTTGACATTGTCTAGCTCGATATACCACCGAGCTACTGCCCTAGTGAAGCTATGCTAAAAGCAATGGATGAGGAGCTTTTCATCTTTCTCATACTCAACCATCTTTCGCAAGTACATTCGAATATGGACAGAAGGATCAGTGGTTCCATTAAACTTTTCAAACTCTGGCACTTTAAACTTTGGGGGAATGACAAGGTTGGACACCAAAAATAGTGATTGAGCATCAAGAGCTCCGAACTTGTCAGTCCTCTCAATAGCTTAGAGGCATTTTTCTAGTAGCTAGAATTTGCTCACTTCTTTTGTAGTCATAGTGGACTTTTGACCTTCTATTTTCTCCGATTCCTCATGGTCCAATGTTATCAGATCTGCCAATGAGACTCCTGCGTTCACCCCTTGAGTACCAGGAATAAATTGACCTACCGCAATGGGATTTAGGTAGATGACTAGTGGAGCCTAAGCGACAAGTAAAGGAGTGGGCCGTTGTTCTTGTCTAGTTTCCCCTTGGGCAGATTCTGGATTATTGGTAGGGGGACTTTCAATGTTGGGAGGATTATTCCTTGTTTCAACAGTGCTGGCTTGCCCTTTTTCTTTCACAGAAGTTATCATTAGTTCCATAAGTTTCAAGATTTGAGCTTGCATTTTGCATTGTTGACAGAGCATATGGTCTTGAGATTCCTTAACCATTAGCTCAAGTCGCTCAATACACGCTTCATGATCACTCTCCATGATTTGTTTATGGCGTCGCGTGTTGTAGTGATGCAGGATGTTAGGTTCCGTTTTCCTTATTGACCTCAGAGTCCCTTGTACTTTTATGGCCCAATTTTCGTATTAGACTTTTACTTGAACATGTATTTATTGATGAGTAATTATGATGCAATGATGAGTTAAGATAATGAATGATTGATGCAAGTGTAAAAAGGTAAAAGTAAATATGCATATGCATTGGAGACAATTGAATCTTGGAACAGCTTTGTCGATAACATCTTTCATAGAGCCATAAAAAAGGTCTCTTGCTGAACACTGAACCAAAAAAATTGTCTCAAAATGATGACAGTCATGATAGTTATGATGAGATTATGCACACACAAAAACACAAACAAAGGGAAACAAGTTAGTGAATGTATAAGAGATAAATGTAAGAATTTAAAGAATTTGAGAACATCAGAGAAAAATATTCATAAGATGTCTCAGCCAAGGTGGTGAGACAAGAAACAGGCTGTGTGTCAACATGCCAGGATGCAATCTGCCCTTTATGAGGTGATGCAATATCTTATTTTGATGGAAAAAGAAACGACTAGTAACAATACTCGTTCATCACTACTAGTGTGGATGCGCATTAAGCCATGACTCAGACAGCATAACGGCTTACAGTACAAGACATTGTGAATGCTGGTTTTTGTTCACCTTCACTTATTTATACAAAGGTTAGCCATCATTCGGGTAACACGACAGCATGCCTTGATAAATGATAAAAATACAGATGTGGGTGACAATTGTATACTCATGGTCACCTACATAATTATGATGATTAAGAGTAAACGTTAGGAATGTTTCCCTGAGTGACCCTATTCTCTAGGTATTCTTGTAGTGTTCCGGTATGGTTTGACATGGTTTAGCTCATAGGGTTCACTATATGAGGTTTAAGTTAATGCCGAAACAGGTATCCAAATTGCTATTTCATCCAACAAAGACAGTCGAGGGACCCCGATCCTAGACCCATCGCAGGTTTGGCAGAACGGGTTCGATCTGTTGGATGTATTTCCCTATGCAAATGCAGAGGGTTACTCACAAGAGATGTATGTAATTGACATCTGAGAAGTTATTGCCATTCCTATGCAGAGGGTTACTCATGAAAATGGATAGCTCACTTCCTCCTAATGATTAGGTTATAACCACACCATGGAGTTTAGTGGGTTACTAATGCACATGCAAGTGCATGGTGTGTGATGGGGAAACAATCAAACCTTTTTGTTTACCTCTGTATTACCACTTTTATTAAACTGATGATTATTCAAAAATAAGATAATCCTGACAATCATATCAAACAAAAGATTAGTTAACAAAACAAAAGAGGGTCATGGTTAAATAATGACTGAAGATCGAAAGAACTAGGAACCTAGCAAGAAATGGCTAGTTATTGGCCTAACTCTCTAAATAATCCCTAGCAGAGTCGCCAAGTTATTGCAACGTACCTCGGGGTGGATCCTCACAGATCTATGGGTGCGCATGACTTAAAATATTTTCCTGACTTGGAAATGTCTTCTTAATCGAGACTTTTCTTTCGTAATGTGATGAGAATGAAAATGTATGGATTCTTGACTTATGATACAGTGAAGGGGACCATAAGATGGATTGCTCATCTTATTGGTCTCGAATGACCATCACGAAATGGCCAATGCTTAGAGTCGCCATCAATCATTTTGAGCTAGGCATTACCAGATGCCTATTGAAAACAATGTTTTGAGTTACAAAACTTAAAACATCGATCCGTGGTCTACGTAATGCAAAGATTTGCCGTTTGGGTTCAGGAGTTGGTTACGCGTGATGAGGTACGAGCCTCTTCGCGACGCTTGAAATCGGTACCTTACTACCTATATCTTATCTCAGGTTCAATTTTTTCAACCCTAACTTATCATTATTTCGATATAACCCCTTTTAATGCATGAATCTTATAGAAATACAAATCTAGGTTTTGATGAAAAAGATTTAATCTCATATACGCCCCAAAGAGATGGGGAATATAGAGATTTTCAATAAAATGACCTCTGGATTTTACTTTGAAAATGGAATGTTCCACTTTAGGCACTGGAGAGATAGCCACATAGAACATTACCTTTAATTTTATTTGGAAACATTTTGAAAACATGAATGTAAATAATCATCACAATGAAGTCATGTTAGTAAGGCAATAAATAAAGTAACATAACATGGATCATTCAATGCGATGATAAAGAAAAAGAATGGACTATTAGAATTTATCTCGCAATTGGCATCGATTATTTAGGAATAATCGAATCAATAATTTTTTAGATGCATCTGGGTTTCTTGATTAAATGAGGTTTGTTTGACATTTCATGAAAGTCTGAGAAAGAGAAAAATTAATTGTAGTTGAAAGACAGGGTTGGAGTATCCCTTTGAAAAGATGTGGTTCGAATATCCCCATGGATGATGAATAATTTTAACAAAGAAATATTCTTTAAAGGTTGACAATTTTGAAAAGTAGGGTTGGAGTACCCTTTTAGAATTTCAAGTTGGAGTATCCCTAAAAGTGATACATTTGACACTCTTTAAAGAAGTCGAGTTGGAAAACTTAAGTTAGCAAAGCCTTGTGATTTAGGGAATGTTTGAGCCTTTCAACAACTTTTGGCAAAAGAAATTATTGTGAATGAGGATGGTAAAGATGTAAAATGAGTTTGTGCCTTAATACGAGCCTATGGGAGGTCAAAGCATGTTCTCAAGTCTGATCGAGTTGATAGGGAGACATTCGAATGTATTGAGACAAAACTCGGGAAAAACAACTCAATTTTGACCATAACCAAAAACAGGGGACAACATCACGCTATCCTGCCTCCCAAATTTATTCTAAATTGGTTGAAGGCTTTAGAGGGTGGACAAGGTACCGCTAGAAAGCTAGCTCGATAAGGGTCAATCTAAAAATATTCGCAATATCCCAAGAAGTCACTTTCCAAGGGAATAAATTTTCAAGCTCAGACTGATTGAGCTGCTGGCAGAGCATAGGAGTGATAAGGTGTGTTAAAATTTGAAAAATCACCCCAGACTCATTTGGTATCAAAAAATCACAAATAATACCTTTCTAGAAAGGGAATTTCATGAACGTTTTAGAGAAAATGCTTGAAAATTTTGGAAAAATCATTTAGTGGGTCTGAAAAGCCCAACTAAAATAAATATCCAAATTTAAGAGGTTTTAGATAGTTTAGATTTGAAAAATCATAACTCTCTCATCCGGGATGATCCAGGGGTGAATAAGATATCATTTTAAAGATAATTCGACATGCTTTGATAAAAAATATCAAAAAATTCATGAAAAATCATTTAGGATTTTAAAGTGATTTTCTAATTTGCAAC
>JBBYHK010004394.1:0-12225 GCA_038382065.1 Adansonia grandidieri | reverse complement strand
ATCCAAGTTTAACTCATTTCACGGATGAATTTTGATTATAAGGAAAATGGTGGAAAGAAAAGCTTTTCTTGCAAATCTGAAGCATTAATATCATGTATCCTAACGTGGAGAACAAGATTATAGTGCTAATAACAAAGGCAATAGAGGTTATTAAAAGAATCCAAGGTTGTCTCATTTCACATATGAACATTGATTATAAGGAAAATGGTCGAAAGGAAAGCATTTCTTGTAAACCCAAAGCATCAATATCATGTATCCCAATATGGAGAACCTGATTGTAGCACCAATAACAGAAGAAATGGAGATTATTATGAGTATCCAAGTTTATCTCAATTCACGGATGAACTTTGATTATTGGGAAAATGGTGGAAAGAAAAGCTTTTCTTGCAAATAAAAAACGTTAATATCATGTATCTGAATAAGGTAAACATGATTATACTGCCCATAACAAAAAGATTGGAGACTATTATGAGTATCCAAGCTTAACTCATTTCACAGATGAATTTTGATTATAAGGAAAATGGTAGAAATGGAAGCTTTTCCTGCAAATCCACAACGTCAATATCGTGTATCACTATGTGGAGAATAAGATTGTAGTGCCAATAACAAAAGAAATGGAGATTATTATGAGTATCCGAGTTTACCTCATTTTGTAGATGAATTTTGATTATAGGGAAAATGGTGGAAAGAAAAGCTTTTCTTGCAAATCAAAAGCATCAATATCATGTATCCCAACGAGGGAAACATGACTGTAGTGCCCATAACAAAAAGAATGGAGATTATTACGAGTATTCAAGTTTAACTAATTTTACAAATGAATTTTGATTATAATGAAAATGGTGGAAAGGGAAGCTTTTCTTGCAAATCCAAAGCGTTAATATCATGCATCCCTATGTGGAGAACAAGATTGTAAAGCCAATAATAAAAGAAATGGAGATTATTATGAGTACCTAAGTTTGTCTCATTTCACGGTTGAACTTTGATTATTAGGAAAACGACAGAAAAAAAACCTTTTCTTGCAAATCAAAAGCATCAATATCGTGTTTCCCAGGGAGGTGAACATGATTGTAGCGCCTATAACAAAAGAAATGGTGATTATTATGAGTATCCAAGTTTATCTCATTTCATGGATGAACTTTGATTACTGGGAAAATGGAGGAAAGAAAAGCTTTTCTTGCGAATTGAAAGTGTTAATATCCTGTATCCTAATGAGGTAAACACGACTGTAGTGCCCATAACAAAAAGAATGAAGATTATTACGAGTATCCAAGTTTAACTCATTTAACCGATAAGTTTTGATTATAAGGAAAATGGTAGAAAGGGAAGCTTTTCTTACAAATCCAAAGCGTCAATATCATGTATCCCTATGTGGAGAACAAGATTGTAGTGCCAATAACAAAAGAAATGGAGATTATTATAAGTATCCAGGTTTAACTCGTTTCATGGATGAATTTTGATTATAGGGAAAATGGTGGAAAGAAAAGCTTTTCCTGCAAATCCGAAGCATCAATATCAAGTATCCTAATGTGGAGAACAAGATTGTAGTGTTAATAACAAAAGCAATGGAGATTATTAAGAGAATCCAAGGTTGCCTCATTTCGCGGATGAACTTTGATTATAAGGAAAATGGTAGGGAGGAAAGCTTTTCTTGCAAACCCAAAGCATCAATATCGTGTATCCCACTATGGAGAACAAGATTGTAGCGCCAATACCAAATGAAATGGAGATTATTATGAGTATCCAAGTTTGTCTTATTTCATAGGTGCTCTTTGATCAAAGGGATAATGCTGAAAGAAAAGCTTTTCTTGCAAATCAAAAGCATCAATATCGCGTATCCCAACGAGGTAAACATGATTGTAGTGCCCATAACAAAAAGAATAGAGATTATTACATGTATCCAAGTTTAACTCATTTCACGGATGAATTTTGATTATAGGGAAAATGATGGAAAGGGATGCTTTTCTTGTAAATCCAAAGCGTCAATATCATCTATCCCAATGTGAAAAACAAGATTGTAGTGCTAATAACAAAGGCAATGGAGATTATTAAAAGAATCCAAGGTTGTCTCATTTCACGGATGAACATTGATTATAAGGAAAATGGTCGAAAGGAAAGTATTTCTTACAAACCCAAAGCATCAATATCGTGTATCCTAATGTGGAGAACAAGATTGTAACGCCAATAACAAGAGAAATGGAGATGGTTATGAGTATCCAAGTTTGTCTCATTTCACAGATGAACTTTGATTATAAGGAAAATATGGAAGGACAAGCCTTTCTTGCAAATCAAAAGCATTACAATAGTGTATCCCAATGAGGTGAACATGATTGTAGTGCCTATAACAAAAAGAATGGAGATTGTTACGAGCATCAAAGTTTAACTCATTTTACCGATGAATTTTAATTTTACGAAAAATGGTAGAAAGGGTAGCTTTTCCTCCAAATCCAAAGTGTCAATATCGTGTATCCCAATATGGGAAACATAATTGTAGTGCCTATTACAAAAAGAATAAAGATTATTAGAGTATCCAAGTTTATCTTATTTCACAGATAAAATTTTATTATAGGGAAAATGGTGGAAAGAAAAGCTTTTCTTGCAAGTCATAAGCATCAATATCATGTATCCGAAAGATGTAAACATGATTGTAGTGCCCATGACAAAAAGAATAGAGACTGTTACGAGTATCCAAGTTTAACTCATTTCATGGATGAATTTTGATTATAAGGAAAATGGTGGAAAGAGAAGCTTTTCTTGTAAATCCAGAGTGTCAATATCATGTATCCCAATGTGGAGATCAAGATTGCAGTGCCAATAACAAAAGAAATGGAGATTATTATGAGTATCCAAGTTTGCCCTATTTCACAGATGAACTTTAATTATAGGGAAAATGGCAGAAAAAAAGCTTCTCTTGAAAATCAAAAGCATCAATCTCATGTATCCCAATGAGGTGACCATGATTGTAACGTCTATAACAAAAAAAACGGAGATTATTACTAGTATCCAAGCTTAACTCATTTCACAGATGAATTTTGATTATAAGGAAAATGGTAGAAAGAAAAGCTTTTTTTGCAAATCCGAAGCATCAATACCATGTATCCCAACGTGGAGAACAAGATTATAGTGCTAATAACAAAGGCAATGGAGATTATTAAAAGAATCCAAGGTTGTCTCATTTCACATATGAACATTGATTATAAGGAAAATGGTCGAAAGGAAAGCATTTCTTGCAAACCCAAAGCATCAATATCATGTATCCCAATATGGAGAACCTGATTGTAGCGCCAATAACAGAAGAAATGGAGATTATTATGAGTATCCAAGTTTGTCTCATTTCACGGATGAACTTTGATTATTGGGAAAATGGTGGAAAGAAAAGCTTTTCTTGCAAATCAAAAGCGTTAATGTCATGCATCCGAATAAGGTAAACATGATTGTACTGCCCATAACAAAAAGATTGGAGACTATTATGAGTATCCAAGTTTAACTCATTTCACAAATGAATTTTGATTATAAGGAAAATGGTAGAAAGGGAAGCTTTTCCTGCAAATCCACAGCATCAATATCGTGTACGCTATGTGGAGAATAAGATTGTAGTGCCAATAACAAAAGAAATGGAGATTATTATGAGTATCTGAGTTTACCTCATTTTATAGATGAATTTTGATTATAGGGAAAATGGTGGAAAGAAAAGCTTTTCTTGCAAATCAAAAGCATCAATATCGTGTATCCTAACGAGGTAAACATGATTGTAGTGCCCATAACAAAAAGAATGGAGATTATTACGAGTATTCGAGTTTAACTAATTTCATGGATGAATTTTGATTATAATGAAAATGGTGGAAAGGGAAGCTTTTCTTGCAAATCCAAAGCGTTAATATCATGCATCCCTATGTGGAGAACAAGATTATAGTGCCAATAATAAAAGAAATGGAGATTATTATGAGTATCCAAGTTTGTCTCATTTCACGGATAAACTTTCATTATTGGGAAAATGGTGGAAAGAAAAGCTTTTCTTGCAAATCGAAAGCATCAATATCAGGTATCCCAACGAGGTGAACATTATTGTAGCGCTATAACAAAAAGAATGGAGATTATTACGAGTATCCAAGTTTAACTCATTTCACGGATGAATTTTGATTATAAGGAAAATGGTGGAAGGAAAAGCTTTTCTTGCAAATCCGAAGCATCAATATCATGTATCCCAATATAGAGAACAAGATTGTAGTGCTAATAACAAAAACAATGGAGATTGTTAAGAGAATCCAAGGTTGTCGCCTTTCACGAATGAACATTAATTATAAGGAAAATGGTGGAAAGGAAAAGCTTTTCTTGCAACCTCAAAGCATCAATATCTTGTATCCCAATGTGGAGAACAAGATTGTAGCGCCAATAACAAAAGAAATGGAGATTATTATGCGTACCTAAGTTTGTCTCATTCCTGGATGAACTTTGATTACAAGAAAAATGGTGGAAAGAAAAGCTTTTCTTGCAAATCAAAAGCATCAGCAACGTGTTCCCAACGAGGTGAACATGATTGCGATGCCCATAACGAAAAGAAGGGAGATTGTTACGAGTATCCAAGTTTAACTTATTTCACAACTGAATTTTTGTTATAAGGAAAATGGTGGAAAGAAAAGTTTTTTTTGCAAATCCAAAGTGTCAATATCATGTATCCTAATATGGAGAACAAGATTGCAGTACCAATAACAAAAGAAATGGAGATTATTATGAGTATCCAAGTTTGACTTATTTCACAGATGAACTTTGATTATAAGGAAAATGGTGGAAAGAAAAGCTTTTTTTGCAAATCAAAAGCATCAATATCATGCATCACAACGAGGTGAACATGATTATACTGCCTATCATCAAAATAATGGAGATTAGTATGACTATCCAAGTTTGTCTTATTTCACGGATGAACTTTGATTATAGTGAAAATGGTGGAAAGAAAAGCTTTTCTTGCAAATCAAAAGCATCAATATCGTGAATCCTAACGAGGTAAACATGATTGTTGTGCCCATAAGAAAAAGAATGGAGATTATTACAAGAATCCAAGTTTAACTCATTTCACAGATGAATTTTGACTATAATGAAATTTGTGGAAAGGGAAGCTTTTCTTGCAAATCCAAAGCATCAATATCATGTATCCCTATGTGGAAACAATGTTGTAGTGCCACTAACAAAAGAAATGGAGGTTATTATGAGTATCCAAGTTTGTCTCATTTCACGGATGAACTTTGATTATTAGTAAAATGGTGAAAAGAAAAGCTTTTCTTGCAAATCAAAAGCATCAATATCGTGTATCACAATGAGGTGAACATGGTTGTGGTGCCCATAACAAAAAGAAGCGAGATTATTACGAGTATCCAAGTTTAACTCATTTCACAGATGAATTTTGATTATGAGCAAAGTGATGGAAAGCGAAGCTTTTCATGCAAATATGAAGCATCAATATCATGTATCCCAATGTGAAGAACAAGATTGTAGTGCTAATAACAAAAGCAGTGGAGATGATTAAGAGAATCCAAGGTTGTCTCATTTCAAGCATGAACTTGGATTATAAGGAAAATGGTGGAAAAGAAAGCCTTTCTTGCAACCCTAAAGTATCAATATCATGTATCCCTATGTGGAGAACAAGATTATAGTGCCACTAACAAAAGAAATGGAGATTGTTATGAGTATCCAAGTTTATCTCATTTCACGGATGAACTTTCATTATTGGGAAAATGGTGGAAAGAAAAGCTTTTCTTGCAAATCGAAAGCGTTAATATCGTGTATCCTAATGAGGTAAACACGATTGTAGTCCCCATAACAAAAAGAAAGAATATTATTACCAGTATCCAATTTTAACTTATTTCACGGATGAATTTTGATTTTAAGGAAAACGGTGGAAAAGGGAAGTTTTTCTTGTAAATCCAAAGCATGAATATTGTGTATCCTAATGTGGAGAATAAGATTGTAGTACCAATAACAGAAGAAATGGAGATTATTATGAGAATCCAAGTTAGTCTCATTTCATGGATTAACTTTGATTATAAGGAAAATGGTAGAAAGAAAGGCTTTTCTTGCAAATCAAAAGCATCAATATTGTGTATCCTAACGAGGTGAACATGATTGTGGTGCCCATAATGAAAAGAAAGGAGATTATTGCGAGTATCCAAGTTTAACTCATTTCATAGATGAATTTTGATTATAAGGAAAATGGTGGAAAGAAAAGCTTTTCTCGAAAATCTAAAGCGTTAATATCGTGTATCCCAATATGGAGAACAAGATTGCAGTACCAATAACAAAAGAAATGGAGATTATTAGCAGTATCCAAGTTTATCTCATTTCACAGATGAACTTTGATCATAAGGAAAATGGTGGAAGGAAAAGCTTTTCTTGCAACTCAAAAGCATAAATATCGTGTATCACAATGAGGTGAACATGATTGTAGTACCCACAACAAAAAGAATGGAGATTATTACGAGTATCAAAGTTTAACTCATTTCACAGATGAATATTAATTATAAGGAAAACGGTGGAAAGGGAAGCTTTTCTTGCAAATCAAAAGCATCAATATCGTGTATCCCAATATGGAGAACAAGATTGTAGTGCCTAGCATAAAAAGAATGGAGATTATTATGAGTATCCAAGTTTATCTTATTTCACGGATACACTTTGATCATAGGGATAATGGTGGAAAGAAAAGCTTTTCTTGCAAATCAAAAGCATCAATATCATGTATCCCAACGAGGTAAATAGGATTGTAGTGCCCATGACAAAAAGAATGGAGATTATTACGAGTATCCAAGTTTAACTCATTTCATGGATGAATTTTGATTATAGGGAAAATGGTGGAAAGGGATGCTTTTCTTGCAAATCCAAAGAGTCAATATCGTGTCTCCCAATGTTGAGAACAAGATTGTAGTGCCAATAACAAAAAAAATGGAGATTATTGTGAGTATCCAAGTTTGTCTTATTTCACAGATGAACATTGATTATAGGGAAAATGGTGAAAATAAAAACTTTTCTTGCAAATCAGAAGCATCAATATTGTGTATCCCAAGGAGGTGAACATGATTGTAGCACCTACAACAAAAGGAATGGAGATTATTATGATTATCCAAGTTTAACTCATTTCACGGATGAATTTTTATTATATGGAAAATGGTGGAAATGGAAACTTTTCTTGGAAATCCAAAGCGTCAATATCATATATCCCAATGTGGAGAACAAGATTGTAGTACCAATAACAAAAGAAATGGAGATTATTATGAGTATCCAAGTTTGTCTCGTTTCATGGATGAACTTTGATTATAAGGAAAATGGTGGAAAGAAAAGCTTTTCTTGCAATTCAAAAGCATCAATATCTTGTATCACAACGAGGTGAACATGATTGTAGCGCCTATAACAAAAAGAATGGAGATTATTATGATTATCCAAGTTTAACTCATTTCACGAATGAATTTTTATTATAAGGAAAATTATGGAAAGGGTAACTCTTCTTGCAAATCCAAAGCGTCAATATCGTGTATCCTAATGTGGAGAACAAGATTGTAGTGCCGATAACAAAAGAAATAGAGTAATGAGTATCCAAGTTTGTCTTATTTCATGGATGAACATTGATTATAGGGAAAATGGTGGAAAGAAAAGCTTTTCTTGCAAATCAAAAGCATCAATATTATGTATCCCAACGAGGTGAACATGATTGGGGTGCCCATAACGAAAAGAAGGGAGATTATTATGAGTATCCAAGTTTAACTTATTTCACAGATGAATTTTGATTATAAGGAATATGGTGGAAAGAGAAGCTTTTCTCAAAAATCCAAACTGTTAATATCGTGCATCCCATATGGAGAACAATATTGCAGTACCAATAACAAAAGAAATGGAGATGATTAGGGGTATCCAAGTTTATCTCATTTCACGGATGAACTTTGATTATAAGGAAAATGGTGGAAAGAAAAGATTTTCTTGCAATTCAAAAGCATCAATATCGCGTATCACAATGAGGTGAACATGATTGTAGTGCCCATAACAAAAAGAAGGGAGATTGTTACGAGTTTCCAAGTTTAACTCATTTCACGGACGAATATTAATTATGAGGAAAATGGTGGAAAGAGAAGCTTTTCTTGCAAATCCAAAGCATCAATATCGTGTATCCTAATATGGAGAACAAGATTGTAGTGCCCAACACGAAAAGAATGGAGATTACTACGAGTATCCAAGTTTGTCTTATTTCACGGATGCACTTTGATCATAGGGATAATGGTGGAAAGAAAAGCTTTTCTTGCAAATCAAAAGCATCAACATCATGTATCCTAACGAGGTAAACAGTATTATAGTGCCCATAACAAAAAGAATAGAGATTATTACGAGTATCCAAGTTTAACTCATTTCATGGATGAATTTTGATTATAGGGAAAATGGTGGAAAGGGATGCTTTTCTTGCAAATCCAAAGAGTCAATATCGTGTCTCCCAATGTTGAGAACAAGATTGTAGTGCCAATAACAAAAAAAATGGAGATTATTGTGAGTATCCAAGTTTGTCTTATTTCACAGATGAACATTGATTATAGGGAAAATGGTGAAAGGAAAAGGTTTTCTTGCAAATCAAAAGCATCAATATTGTGTATCCCAAGGAGGTGAACATGATTGTAGTGCCTACAACAAAGAGAATGGAGATTATTATGATTATCCAAGTTTAACTCATTTCACGGATGAATTTTTATTATAAGGAAAATGGTGGGAAGGGAAACTTTTCTTGGAAATCCAAAGCGTCAATATCGTGTATCCCAATGTAGAGAACAAGATTGTAGTACCAATAACAAAAGAAATGGAGATTATTATGAGTATCCAAGTTTATCTCGTTTCATGGGTGAACTTTGATTATAAGGAAAATGGTGGAAAGAAAAGCTTTTCTTGTAATTCAAAAGCATCAATATCTTGTATCACAACGAGGTGAACATGATTGTAGCGCCTATAACAAAAAGAATGGAGATTATTATGATTATCCAAGTTTAACTCATTTCACGGATGAATTTTTATTATAAGGAAAATGGTGGAAAGGGAAACTTTTCTTGCAAATCCAAAGTGTCAATATCGTGTATCCAATGTGGAAAACAAGATTGTAGAACCAATAACAAAAGAAATAGAGATTATTATGAGTATCCAAGTTTGTCTTATTTCACGGATGAACATTGATTATAAGGAAAATGGTGGAAAGAAAAGCTTTTCTTGCAAATCAAAAGCATCAATATTGTGTATCCCAAGGAGGTGAACATGATTGCAGCGCCTATAACAAAAAGAATGGAGATTATTATAATTATCCAAGTTTAACTCATTTCACGGATGAATTTTGATTATAAGGAAAATGGTGGAAAGGGAAGCTTTTCTTGCAAATTCAAAGTGTCAATATCGTGTATCCCAATGTAGAGAACAAGATTGTAGTGCCAATGACAAAAGAAATGAATATTATTCTCAGTATCCAAGTTTGTCTTATTTCACGGATGAACTTTGATTGTAAAGAAAATGGTGGAAAGGACAGCTTTTCTTGCAATTCAAAAGCATCAATATCTTGTATCACAATGAGGTGAACATGATTGTAGCCCCTATAACAAAATGAATGGAGATTGTTTTGAGTATCCAAGTTTAACTCATTTCACAGATGAATTTTAATTATAAGGAAAATGGTGGAATGAAAAGCTTTTCTTGTATATCCGAAGCTTCAATATCATGTATCCCAATGTAAAGAACAAGATTGTGTTGCTAATAACAAAAGCAATGGAGATTATTAAGAGAATCCAAAGTTGTCTCATTTCATGGATGAACTTTGATTATAAGGAAAATGGTGGAAAGGAAAGCTTTTCTTGCAACCCAAAAGCGTCCATGTTGTTTATCCCAATGTGGAGAACAAGATTGTAGCACCAATAACAAAAGAAATAGAGATTACTATAAGTATCCAAGTTTGTCTTATTTCACGGATAAACTTTGATTATTGGGAAAATGGTGGAAAGAAAAGCTTTTCTTGCAAATCGAAAGCATTAATGTCATGTATTCTAATGAGACAAACATGATTGTAGCCCCCATAACAAAAGGAAAAAAGATTATTATGAGTATCCAAGTTTAACTCATTTCACAGATAAATTTTAAGTATAAGGAAAATGGTGGAAAAGGGAAACTTTTCTTGCAAATCCGAGGCATCAATATCATGTATCCCAATGTGAAGAACAAAATTGTAGTGCTAATAACAAAAGCAATGGAGATGATTAAGAGAATCTAAGGTTGTCTCATTTCACAGATGAACTTTGATTATAAGGAAAATGGTAGAAAGGAAATCTTTTCTTGCAACCCGAAAGTGTCAATATTATGTATCCCAATATGGAGAACAAGATTGTAGTGCCAATAACAAAAGAAATGGTGATTATTATGAGTATCCAAGTTTGTCTCATTTCATGGATTAACATTGATTATAAGGAATATGGCAGAAAGAAAAGCTTTTCTTGCCAATCAAAAGCATCAATATTGTGTTTCCCAACGAGGTGAACATTAACGCGGTGCCCATAACAAAAAAAATGAGATTATTATGAGTATCCAAGTTTAACTTATTTCAAAGATACATTTTGGCTATAAAGAACATGGTGGAAAGAAACGCTTTTCTTGCAAATCAAAAGCATCAATATCATGTATACCAATGAGGTGAACATGGTTCGAGCGCCTATAACAAAAGGAATGAAGATTATTACGAGTATCCAAGTTTAACTTATTTCATGGATGAATTTTGATTGTAAGGAAAATGGTAAAAGGAAAAGCCTTTCTTGCAAATCCGAAGCATCAATATAATGTATCCCAATGCGGAGAATAAGATTATAGTGCTAATAACAAAAGCAATGGAGATTATTAAGAGAATCCAAGGTTGTATCATTTCACGGAGGAACTTTGATTATAAGGAAAATGGTAGAAAGGAAAACTTTTCCTGCAGCCGCAAAGCGTCAATATCGTGTATCCCAATGTAGAGAACAAGATTGTAGCGCCAATAACAAAAGAAATGGAGATTTTTATGAGTATCCAAGTTTGTCTCATTTCATGGATTAACTTTGATTATAAGGAAAATGGTAGAAAGGAAAGCTTTTCTTACAACCCTAAAGCATCAATATCGTGTATCCTAATGTGGAGAAGATGATTGTAGTGCCAATAACAAAAGAAATGGAGATTTTTGTGAGTATCCAAGTTTGTCTCATTTCATGGATTAACTTTGATTATAAGGAAAACAATGGAAAGAAAAGCTTTTCTTGCAAATCAAAAGCATCAATATTGTGTATCCCAACGAGGTGAACATGATTGTGGTGGCTATAACGAAAAGAAGGGAGATTATTACGAGTATCCAAGTTTAACTCAATTCACAGATGAATTTTGATTATAACGAAAATGGTGAAAGGAAAAGCTTTTCTTGCATATCCGAAGCATCAATATCATGCATCCCAATATGGAGAACAAGATTGTAGTGCTAATAACAAAAGCAATGGAGACTATTAAGAGAATCCAAGTTTGTCTCATTTCATAGATGAACTTTGATTCTAAGGAAAATAGAGGAAAGAAAAGCTTTTCTTGCAAATCAAAAGCAATAATATCATGTATCTCAATGAGGTGAACATGATTATGTTGCCCATAACAAAAAGAATAAAGATTATTATGAGTATCCGAGTTTAACTCATTTCACGGATGAACTTTGATTATAATGAAAATGGTGAAAGGGAAGCTTTTCTTGCAAATCCAAAGCATCAATATCATGCATCCCTATGTGGAGAACAAGATTGTAGTACCAATAACAAAAGAAATGGAGATTATTATGAGTATCCAAGTTTGTCTCATTTCAAGGATGAACTTTGATTATAAGGAAAATTGTGGAAAGAAAAGCTTTTCTTGCAAATCAAAAGCATTAAAATCGTGTATCCCAATGAGGTAAACATGATTGTAGTACCCATAACAAAAAGAATGGAGATTATTATGAGTATCCAAGTTCAACTCATTTCATAGATCGATTTTAAAAATAAGAAAAATGGTGGGAAGAAAAGCTTCTCTTGCAAATCCAAAGGGTCAATATTGTGCATCCGAATATGAAGAGCAAGATTTTAGTGCCAATAAAAAAAGAAATTGAGATTATCATAAGTATCCAAGTTTATCTTATTTCACAGATGAACTTTGATTATAGGGAAAATGGTGGAAAGAAAAGCTTTTCTTGCA
>JBBYHK010004383.1:0-12226 GCA_038382065.1 Adansonia grandidieri | reverse complement strand
CCGGTTTGTGATAACAACTTACGAGGGAAAGCATAACCATGAATGCCCTTCACCTGCACCTGCTGCCACATTCGACAACATTAACGCCTTCAATATTCCTGCCACTCAACCACACATTCCTCAATTTCTTCATCAACCCTAACCCTAGCTTAGCTAAGACTACTGCACTTGCTTCGACCTATTAGTAGTTAAGTAATGCATGCTACTGCTTTCAAGGGGGCGATCAACCATTAATCTACTCTCTTTTATCTTTATTTAGCACTATCAGTATTTCCTAATTAATTAGGTTGGGGGTAATTAAAACTAAGAAGAAAATAAGAATAGTAATTAATTAGCTACATGCGTGTATTTGTGCAAAGAAAGTTTGTTATATATGGTTATGGATCCTCTTCTATATATATATGTAACAGAATAATTGGCCATTGTTGATGGTTTGTGTGCCATCGGTCATGCTTGAATGTTATGGGCGTTATGACCCATTAATAAAGATTATGGCTTCAAAAAATTAAAAAAAATTAAAAGAATACTGTGATCTAGTACAGTGGTATTGATGCTTTTCATTTGAAATTATAGCACAGACATGAATACGATAATGCCAACGACAAGCTGTGCATATCTATTAGATAATAAGAAAAACTCGAATAAGAATATCAGTGGATTTGATATGTATAATTTTTAACATATATAAATCTAACTAATTTATGTGATATTCTAATTTGTTTATTATTTGCCTGCTAACCAATTATGTTATAATCAAAATCTAAGAAAGATCTGTTAGATATTTGAATTTTTTAAATATCCAATTTTTTATTAATAAAAGTTTGCATGTAAACATTTGAATTTATATACAAACATAAAATTTCTCCATTTTACAACTATGGGAGTAGATTCGATTCAAATATTAGTAATATAGGTATAAGTAAAGCATATTCGAATAACAAATTCGGATATTTAATACTATACAAACTAAAAGAAAAGTAAATTCAAACGTTAGATGTCCAAAGGTTTTTATCCAAATTCATCATGGATAATAAATCTAATATTTCCAAATTAACTAAATTTGTAATATTTGAATCCGTGAAAATCAAATCAAATAATGTTGGATGATATTTCTAATATGGTATGAAGCTAAATTTGATTTATTGAAGTTTATTTATTTATTTATTTATTGTCTTTGGAGTTATGGTGCCTTCATTTTCTAGCATTTTTTGAGTGAGTTTTGCTCTCTGCTTTTTTGTTTCTGAGAAGATGTTTTGGTCTTGTTTTTAGAAGGTTAATGGTGTTTAGAGCTGAGCTTTTGGTGTTGGTCATCTCTTTTCTCTGGATTAGCTTTCACCTTTGTAACCTTACGATTTCTTAATAAAAATTGCTTTTGATTGAGGAAAAAAATAGATTTTGCAATCCATCTCCATCCTTAGATTCAAACTTGAATTAAATTGAAAATTTTATTTTTAGACTCAAAAATGATTGAATGATTCAAAGTTATGTACATATTATTTTCAATGTTATAATCCTATTAAAACTATTATATGTATAAATTTAAACATATTAATAATTTAAATTATATAAATTTTGATACATTCATGCATTTTTGTCGTATTATTATTATTATTTTTTGTATTGTATTATGTTTTAGCTCTTTTTTTATTATATCTAAAATTGGTAAATTTAATTGGTATTACTCAAGTAACTCCGAAATTTGGATCACATTTATCTTATATAAATTTACGCACATTCATGTATTAATGTCATAATCATGTTATTCTTTCGTTTCTTGCCATGTCATATTTTAATTATATTTACATATCATGTTTGTGTGTGATACTATTCAAATGACTCCTAATTTTTTTGTTACATTTCGTATAATGATATTTTTTTGAAAACAAGATCATATTAATTTTTTTTATTTTTATATTATTGAATAAAAAATTGTATTGACAAATTATCATTAAAAATTAAAATATAAATAATAATATGAGATGGGTTAATGTAAGTAAATTTTTTAAAACTTTAGACATTCAATTAAAAGAAAATTATTATAATAATTAAATAGTAAAAAAAAAAAAACTATGCTAAATGATATCATAAGTTATAAATTATTGCATGATAATGATTTAGTTTATATTTTATTAATCTTTTATCTTGATATGAATATAAATATATCCTAAATGAATTAAATTTCAATATCGTCTTCATTTTCTTTTACATATAATATACATGACGAATTAGATTTGTATATTTGTATTAATTTGTTTTATATCTTATTCTAAAGGTTGTCTTTAAGTGGATATTTTCATAGTTTATTATAATAATTTAATTTTGACTCTAAATTTATATTAACTTTTTATATTATAATGATATTTAATATATTATCAACAAAAATAAAATTAAGTAACGTGAGAATTTAAAAACTAATATAAACATAATTAAAGACAATAATATCTACCAATTTGGAAAGTCTGCATTGGACATATCTTCTATTCTTTTCCCTTTCTTTTCAAAGTAATATATATATATGAAAGCAATTTGAACGTAGAATAATACTGACGAAGAAAGACAGCCGAAACAAATAATAGTTTCGATGTAACAAAATTTGTTTTTAGCGAAGACCATATGAGGTCAAAAAGTATTCTTCTACGGCAGCCGTCTAAAGGTGGCAAACAGGTAAATTCGGACGAATTTAGATTGTATTATTTTTATATTTAAATTATTTTTATTTTAAATTTATTTTAAGGTCGGATTATTTTGGATTTAAATATTTTTAAGTTTGAATTTTTTAAAGTTTGAATAATTTCGAGCTCAAGCTATCTCAGGCTCGAGCTATTTCAAATATATGGTTTTTTGAAGTTTGAATCATTTCGAGTTTAGATTAATTCGAGTTCAGATGGGTTAGACGGATTCGAATTATTTTTTAATTTTATAAGTTATAAATATTTTTTAATTTTAGTTTTAATAATTAATTTTACTTTTACGTAATAACAATAATACTAAAATTAAAATTTAAAAAATAAATATTTTAATAATATTTTAAAATATTATATCATGAAGATTTAAAACTTAAAAATATTATATAATATAAAATTTATAATTACATTTGAATATAAAAATATGCTTAAATTTATACATAAAAATTCAAACTTTAACTTTAAAATGAAAAGAACAAAAAAAAAAAAAAAAAACTTTATCAAATAAATTAATCTTTAATTTTAAAATAATATGTTACTAAAAATAAATTATAGTTACTGTGGGTGCACATGCAAGGTTTTCGATGCGGCAAAGGCTGGAGTTAAAATGCTAAAATGATCATCATTTTTTCTGAGCATTGTTCCCTTTCCCTCCCATTTTCTTAAACGTTTTGTTCTATTCTAACTTTCCAAGTTTGGGTCTCGATTAAAAAAAAAAAATCTGTGATATCTTGTTATAGCTAATAACGTTTAAGTCAAAAGTTAATCATCTATTAATGTTGGAAACTTCTAGAGTAAGCTTTTTATCGTAAGTTCACGGTAAGGTTTAACTTACAATCGATTAATTTTTTTATATAAATTATTATATAATATAATATAAAATTATTATGATTACATAAATATATTATATGTTATATAAATTTTTATAATTTTTAAAAAAATAAAATTATCAATAAATATTACAGTTACATAAATTATATTATAGATAACATAAATTATTATAATTGATAATATAAATTTGTATTATATATTTTTATTACAATTATAGATTTACATTATTTATTTACATAAATTATGATAATATATAATAAAAGTTTCAATACATAAATTTATTATATTTACATAAAACTTTTATGTATTACATAAGATTATAGGTAACATAAGTAAGTATTATATATTTTTCTTACAATTACGCATATATGTTATAGAATACATAAATTATGATAAAAGATAATAAAAATTATAAAACATAAATTTATTATATTTACATAAAAATTTTGTAAGTTACATAAATATATTAGCAAAGGTAATAGAAAATAGTATTACATAAATATAAAAGTTACATAAATTATATTATCTATTATATAAGTTTATTATCATATGTGATAAAAATATGTATTATGCATTTTTATTATAATTACATATATAAATTATATATTACATAAATCATTACACAATACATATATATATTATATGTTACATAAACATATTACAATTTTAGTAATGTTTTATGTAAAATTGTAATGTTTGCATATAATTTGGTAAAAGTTGTATGTAATTTATTACATATAAATATTACTTTCAAAAATTCTTTATAAAAATACATTAACTATAACAAATATTACATACAAATATTATCTATACTTTAATAATTTATGTAAATTATAATATTTATCTATAATTTTCATAATCTTTAGTTATAATTCTTACCAACTAATACAAAATTTAAATTTTATCATAAAATTAATTTTTATTAATATAATATAATTATTGCTAATATGAATAAAAATATTATTAAAATAAAAAATATAATTTTTTTACTTCCAGAATTAGTAAAAATATTAATTTCACACATATATAATATATTTAATAAATAAAAAAATATTTTCTAAAAAATTATAATTTATTTTTTATTTTACATAAATATATTATAGTTTTGGTAATATTTTATGTAAACCTGTAATATCTATAAGTAATTTGGTAATGTTTGTCTATAACAAATTATATAAAACTATTAACGTCAAAGATTTCTTATACAAATATATAACATATAACACAAATTACATACAAATATTACCTTCACCCTAATGTTATGTATAATTTTTGAAATCCTTAGTCGTAATCCTTAAAAACTAATAAAAAATTTTAATTTTATCATAAAATTAATTTTTATTAATATAATATAATATAATTATTACTAATATTAACAAAATATTATTAAAATAAAAAATATAAAAAATTTTAGACTTCCAAAATTAGTAAAAATGTTAATTTCATACATATATAATATATTTAATAAATAACAAAAATAATTTCTAAAAAATTAACAATAAGTTTCTCAAAATTATTTATTATTTTTTATTAAATTATTATATATGTAGAAAATTAATTTTTATAGTAATTTTTGCAATGAAAAAATTTTATATTTTTTATTTTAATAATTTATTTAAATGTATTAATAATTAGTATATTTTAATCATAAAAATTAATTTTATGATAAAATATATATTTTTATTAATAAAAAATTAAATTTTATAATCTATATTATAATAAATAATAATTTAAAAATTTTTAAAAATAAAACATTTCCAACCAACTCACTACATCAACGAGCTTACGAAAAGCTTCCCCTAGAATTTTCTCTAATGTTTATTGATTGATTTTTCAAAAGTTTTCAAAATTTCATTCCGTGTCAAATCATAAAACCATCATTGTTCATTTCAAGGCTACAAAAGTTTTAATTAGGCTAATAATAGCTTTGACCAAAGCTTATCTAATCAAAAGGCAACCACCTCTTTTTTTTTTTTTTTTTTTTCTTTTCACAAGAGGAATTATGGTGCTGGGAAAAGCCAATTATTGAAAATCTTTCTTTAACTACTTAAGTAGACATTTTAAGAATTTTCCCTGAAATACACCATGAGAGAGTTTTAAATGCCGACTACACTATAAGTCTCAACTTTGTCCGAAATAATTTATATTACTATTTTATAAAAATCAATTTTAAAAATATATAATAATAATTTTAATAATTTAATATTAATTATTTTATAACATATTGTGTAATTTATAATTTATGTTTTATTGTAAGAGTATTTTTTATAAATATTTTTTTTATATCTTAACACATTATAATATAAATTAATATTTACATAAAATGAGATATAATATGTCAAAATTTATATAAATATCTAATATATTAAATACGATTATAAAAAAAAGTAACACGAACATGAATACATGTGACATAAAATTGAAAGTTATTGAAATATTATCAATTAGACCTTAGAATTTTGACACAACTAATATACATCATGAGCACAAATATGGAAAAAAAATAAAACCTGACATGACACAAAAAATAATATAAACAAAATACGAATAAAAAATGTTAAAATCTAAACTAAACAAATTATTAACATGTTAAAATTTATATAAATACATAATACATTAAATATGATTATAACATGAAAAAGTAACACTAAAACAACAACATGCAGCATAAATTTGAGAGTTATTTAAATAGTGTCAATTAGACTTGATAATTTAAAATATGATATGATTATATAGCAAAAATGCAAATATAGATAAAATAATTAAAATATGACACAATATAAAAAAAATGAACACAACATAAATATAAACAACATGAATATAAAAGCGTATTAAAATTTATATTAAACAAATTATTAACTTGTTAAATTTTATATAAATATATAATGTCTTGAATTCAATTATAACATAAAAATAACATTGTTGCCACATGCCCTTACCTTGACGACTGGATGGGACATTCCCAATTTAAAATTATACCTTGCTTGGGGCTTTATTCAACATGATAGTGTAAGAGAAAAAGTGTGTTTCTTGTGCTTGGAGTGGGGGGACCATAAGACGAATAGCTTTTTCGCTACTTTTTAACAGCCACCATGAATAGCTGAAAATTTAGAGTCACCACCGATCATTTGAGCTTGGTATGATTGGATACCTATTAACACTAGTGTCTCAAGATATGAAACTTGGAGATTTGATTTTACTGTTTAAGTGTTCAAGAGTTCGTTAAAAGGGTCCGAGAGTCGGTTACGCATAGGGAAGGATTAGTAACCCATGACGCCTTTAATCAATACCTTTTAAGCTTTATAATATCTCAGTCTAGGTTTTTTAAATTTTTGTTATGTCATTGTTTGTGTATAATCCCCTTTTGTGATGCACAAATTTTGAAAATAATAAATCTGATTTTTGTAAAAAGAGTTTGATACCATTACATAACCCAGAGGAGTGGCAAAATGTAAGTTTAAAATATTTTTGGATTTAATTAATAAAGGGTGTTACATAGCTAGTACTGGAGGGATAACGATATGAAATATTACCTCGATAGTTTTTTTAAAAGAAATTTAATTAAATACATGAATGCAACTTGTCACCAACAAAGGAAATATGTTAGTAAGACATAAAGAAATATAATAAATATGACAGAAAATAAACACACAAAAACATAGAAAGGAGAAACGGGTAAGTTGTATCTCGTAATTATCCTTGGTTATTAAGAAATAACCAAATTAACAATTTTGAGACGCATTTGGACTCGTTGGTAGAAAGCATGAAAACTGAAGTTTTGATTAAAAATTTTAAAGTAAACTGGGAGAGAGAAAATAAAATTTTTTGATGGAGTTTTGAAAATGAGATTATAAAATCCATGTGGATGGGATATTGGGTAATTTTTGGAAAAATAAAATATTTTTGGATGTTTTTTATAAAAGATAGGTTCGAAAAAGAATAAAGTCGATAATTAAATAAGAGATAAGATTAATTCTAGAGAGTGTTTAACCTTGATCCGAGCATAGTAGGGCCCGTATTATGACAGGTGACTCCATAGGGAACTAACCTAATTCATTTCCAAGGCATCCGAATGCCTTGAAAAGGAAATCCAAGGAAATTGATTGATTTTACTGAATGCTAACATCAAGAGATAGCATCACACTATCCATTTTCTCGAAATTACTTCGAACTCATCCTAAGGTCTCAGGCAAAAAACGAGATGCCTTTGGAAAGCAAACTCGACGAGGATTTATATAAAAATATTTCAAAAATCCTAGAAAATCGCTTTCTAGGAGGAAATAATTTTTGAATTTAGGTTTGGTTTGGCAATGAAAACACGTGCAGGGGAAAGGTGTAGCAAATTTTGAGAAATTGTCAAGGGCCCATTTGGAATCTATAAATAGCAAACGATATCTTTTCGAAAAGGGAATTTCATGTAGTTCCCAGGAAAAATATGTAGAAATTCTAAAAAAATCATCTAGTGAGCTGAAATGACCCAAACAAAATATTAGTCATTAGTTCCAAGGGCTTGGGATAGCAAAGATTTGAAAAATCATAACTCCTCGTTCGGGCATCTTTGGAGGCAAATAAGATACCCATAGAAAGGTAATTCAATTCCATTTTAGGAAAATATCATAAAATTCTAAAAAAATCATCTTAGGTTCAAAAATAATTTTTCAAGTTGGGGTCACCATGCTACTAGTATCAAAACAAAGGAGTTTTTGGGTTTGGAGTTTTCTAAACACATGTCAAGGTGTCAGACATATGAATGTTTGTTAATTAGGGTCTATGCAGTGGAATCACAATTCCATTAGAAGTCCTGAGGAATTGGGTAAGTGGCCGACCCTTACCCATGCCATCGAGTCACAACATCAAGGCTCAACATTTAATCAAACACATTATAAATTGGAAATTTTAAAGCTAAAAACAAATCTTCTTTTGCTTCATTAGTCCATGAATCCAAACATAAAATGCTTAATTTTTCCCCAAGGTTCTAAGAGTAGTTTGGTGGAAAAACTTACGCCAACATCAATCTCAATCATTTGAGATTATATGAGGTTAACTTGGGGAACAAAAACAAAGCATGGCAACAAACACACTAGAAACAAGGCATCAAGAAAGCATTTTTAATCATGCAGAGCATCCAAACATGGCATCAAATAACAAAAATGTGCTAGAATATCAAAAGACTACATTTTTATCAAAGAGAACATACTAAAAAAATGAAAGAAATGTATGATGCATGAACATTCAAGGACATGTTCGTATAACTTGGAAGATGACATGAACATGGAAGAAACAATTTTCATGGCATGGAACACATGGTGAAACATTTTTTATGAAACCAGAAAATGATCTTTTTGTCATCAAGCCAACACAAAACGTCATCAAACTCAATAAAACATTAAAACATCTTGAAATATCAATGCATAATCAAGGACTAAGCATGAATGATGGAGAAAAAGTCATGGATTAATGTAACCATGGTTGTTTGGAGATAAGCAAAGAAAAATAAGATTTATAAGTATCCAAGCAACATAATAGCACATCAAAATGTCATAAGCTCAAGATACCATCAAACTAAACTCAAAGATATATGTTTTTCTAAAAAAGTCATTGCTTCATGGATACTAGTTAAGTAAAATGACATGAAGCATGTTTAATGCTAGTAGATAAGGAGAAAAGTATAGAAAATATACTTACAAAGATTGCAAAACTCCTCTTATTCTATGTCAACTCAAAGCTATGATTTTTACCTTCCGATGGTTTTATTTTTCTGGTTTTTCTGGCTCATTCTTCTTTACTTTGCTTGTTATAGGTAAGCAAGAGAGAGTATAATATGAGCTTTTAGGTGTCACTACAAATAGAGAGGAGTTTGGTGGGGAAAATGAGTGGGAAATTGGTTTTTTTTTTTAAAAGGTTTTTAAGGGTTGCCAAAGATAGCTATGAAGATGAAGAGTTTTGTTTTGAAAATGTGGTCTACGCGTTGCTGAGTCAAGGTTGGCTTTTCATAATCAAGTGGTTAGCCAATGTCTTGAGCAAAAAATGAAGGCATTTTTTAGTTTTCCACTTATACCATAGAGCAGCTTTAGGCATTATGCTCAGCATTCTTGATTTTCATTGGTTCTAAAAGCCAAGGTGTGGAGCAGAATACTTTATATAGTTCACAAATGGAGAAAATCCAATCATGCCCCTAAACAAGCTATGTTTTCTATGAAAATGTCCCTTTTCCTAATCATTTTGGGCCTTAAAAATTAACTAGATCTAATCCTGAGCCTAAGGGTAAGGCTTGGTACGAATTTCAATGATTTTTGGTATAAAAAATGTAATCAAACTCATGCTTTGAATCAGTATTGTGCAAGGAAGAAAATGGCATAAGTGCAAAAATAACCAGATGTATCAATAAAAGGAGCAATGTATCTATACATCTAGTTATTTTTGGGTGAATGTATTGATACATTTAGGTCCAAAAATCATATTTTAGGAATTGCCAAACCTTGTATGATACATTTGCCCAATGTGTCGATACATCAAGTAAATGTATCAATAGATATTCCATTTGTATCGATACAACTTGAGGCTTTCGCATTTGGTAATGTGGCAACCATTGTATTAGTACTTTAAGGTCATGTATTGATACAATCAAGTAAAAATGTGAATTCCATGTACCTTTCGCTCCTCGAACACCTTACCCATGCGAGGAATAAGAGGAAATGGATTCATGCTTGCCAGTTTGAGGTTTTTTTATGCCTTGAAATGCTTGCAAACAAGCCTGAACAAAATTAAGTCTCTACAAGCACAAATATGATATGAATATACAAAAAAGCTCAAAATAAAAAATTAAAATAAAATTAAAAAAATAAGATTGTCACATGGCAACCACATGGAAGTAATCTTGGGATTACTTTTCATACAATGTTCAAGAATTGAAGGTGAGCTAGAAAGGGGAAAAGATTCAAAACCCTAGAAAGAACATGGGAGATGAAAGATACCCAAGCTAGATTTGGTGTTCTAAAAGCCAAAGAAAGACAAAATATTGAGGGAAAAATATATTTTTATGGTTTTTTTCAAAGCGCCAGACATTAAGAGAGGAATCTGATTTTGTGTGGCAGTTTCAAAGTGAAAATTAAAAAGTACAAGGATGTTAACCCAATTTCATCCAAGATGGTTTGTTTTAAAATTTTATAAAAATGATTTTAAAAAATAAATAATATTATTATAATTTACGATTAATTTTTTATATTTTTGGTTTTGTTGTGAGGGTAAAATTTTTATAAATAATTATTTTAAAAATATTTAATTTCTTATATCATAATATATTATAATATAAATATAATCACGTGACATGAAAAAAAAAGAGATGTATGTTAAAATTTATATAAATTATTAACGTGTCAAAATTTTTATAACATTATAATTCTTCATTATGATTATACCATGAAAAAGTAATACGAAGTTACAAACACTCACGCGATGACATGTGCTAAATTAAAAATTTTTTGAATAGTGTGAATTATATATGAAAATTTTGAATATAAAATGATTATACAAAATGAACAAATGAGAAAAATAATTACAATATGACACCACAAAACAATAACATGAACACGACATGAATATACAAACATGTCAAAATCTATATAAAAAAATTATTAATATATCAAAATTTATATAAAATATATAATATCTTGAATATAATT
Source organism: Adansonia grandidieri (assembly GCA_038382065.1). Classification (NCBI taxonomy): domain Eukaryota; kingdom Viridiplantae; phylum Streptophyta; class Magnoliopsida; order Malvales; family Malvaceae; genus Adansonia; species Adansonia grandidieri. Next base: position 1,029 of record JBBYHK010004383.1, on the reverse strand, counting down.
ATGATCGCATGAAAAAATCATATGAACATAATAACATGTGACACGAAATTTGGAGTTATATATAAAATATTACAAAGTAAAACAAATCACTTAAAAAGTTAACGTAAATTCAAAATGAAACAAATACCTACTATTAAAAGTAATAAATGATTGATAATGTTTTTTTTTTTTAAGATTTAAAGCAATAAATAAGTGATAAATATTACTTTTTAAAATTTTAAAATAATTAAATAAATAAATTATCTATTTATAATCAAATTTAAATTTAAAAACCACCAAAAATTATGCATGGTAATTTGTTATCCAATAATTATCCCAACTAAAACTAATTCCGAGAGTTATTTAATGCAATTAACTGATTGCATATATTATTGCACCATTTTTCGTTTAATTTATTCTATTTAAACTACATATATTAATTATATATCAACAATGAGAAAATTAATTTGGAGATCATCCTATTTTTAAATAGAAGAGTAATTAGGATGTTATAACCTGGAATGAAATAAATTTTCAAATGAGTGCGACTCAAAAGAAAATATAATGTTCTAATGTATTATTGAATTATTGAGCCAACCCTAACCAATAAAGATATAACAGCAAACCAATCATATATATGTTATGTATCATGTATGTATTTTATATTACAAAGTATACGATTATCTATTAGAGTTTGTTTACCTATAATATATTATACGTACAACCTATATTTATGTCATATAAGATTACTATAATAGGAATTGTTTATAAATAGCTTTATTCAATCAATTACTTTATTTTCAATTTTTTTTAATATTCAAAAATTAAATTTAACTAAAATTTTTAATATATATAATTTCTATACACAAAATATTTAAATCCATTCTTATTAAATATATATTAAATCTAAATATAAATATGTAAATTTAAATAAATAAAACTAATCCATGTATCGCACAATAGCAAACTAACGTATACAATAATACAACAGGTTATGCTGCCTGTGCAAATTCCTTTGACATAAATGCCTACATGGATACCCTGTTTGTA
>JBBYHK010004362.1:0-12229 GCA_038382065.1 Adansonia grandidieri | reverse complement strand
CAAAATACAAGGATTAGGACGTTGATGACTTGTTATTGTTGCAGGGACTGTAACAGCGGTTTCAGCAGCTGGAGCCACAGGAATTGGGTTGGGTATTTTGTTCTTGAAGAAAGTGAGAGCTAAAGCACCCGTAACAGGTGGGGTTCAAAACAATGAGAATAGACTTTTCTGAAGAAAGTATATGAATACGAGTTTGTGCAAAGCGAAAGCAACCGCGACTTTATTCTTTTTTCTTTGGTAGAAGTTTTGAAGTGTAGGAGAAACCTCCTTAAATGGTTTGTTCACTCTGTTTTTGTTTACAATAGAGATGTTCATGGTCAGATCTCAGATTTGATTTGGCTCAACTTAATTCATAAGCTTGAATTATTATTTAAAAATATAATCGTATTAAAAGAAATTATTTTTATATTAAAATTATATATTTTTATAATTAAATTTAAAAATAAAAATAAAATTTTATACGTCCAATCCAAATATATAAAATTTTTGTCTAAAGCCCGAGCTTCCATGAACAGGTCCAAACACAAGAAGCAAACTCCAGTAGAACAACATGGCTTGTATAATATATAATATATAATAATATAAACCATTATAAATAAACTTGAAAGAAGAAATTTAGGGTAATTCTAAGTCAACATGGTTTACAGCATTATGCTTCTTCATGAATAGAATTATGATATGCTAATAAATTTCGTTTACACAATTCCCTGCTGCTGGTTCTTGCAAAGGTTTCAAGAAATTAAGCAATAATTACACATCCCATAAACGCAGAATTCGCCCTTTCTGCATCTGCAAATTCTTTCACTGGAGCAGGGTTTGGTAGATCAAGTACTGCAATGGGATTCACACATGTAATCAACAAATAGTCTCATCCAACGGGTTTGAAATTTGAATATTAATATCTACATCTGTAATCCCTTTCCTTATCTTTAAGTTACGATTTTCTTTGTACCAAAAGAGAAAGAAATTCTTTTATCTAATTATTGTTTGGTTAGTCAAAACATCCATGGTTAAACATCAAATAAACAGGTTTCTTTTGGCCAAAAACAAGAGATTCTTTTTATTGCACTACTGAAAATTAATTAGTTGGTTTTCCGAAACAAAGCAGATAGAAAATCTCAAACAAACATTCTGCACAATATTTTACCATATATCATCCCCTAATAAGCCTTAACATTGGAGCTCTCTCATGAGAGTCCCGAAAAACGAATTTGTTTGGCTGCCTCATCTTCCACCATTTTGTTCCTTTGATTTACATGCCACCCTCTTTACACTGTACAGTGACGACGTCAACTCACAGTTGCACCCAATTTAGGGCTCCGAGCGTTCAGGGACAACCTCTGGCAACGATGGTGACGATGCACCACTAATTCTGCTAGGCACTGGCGTGTTCTTACGAGATTGGCGTTTTGTTGGTACTAACACACGCTCATTTTCCAACTTATAGTTAAATTCATCATGATCGTCGTCATCATCATCATCTTTGAAAACCGGATGTATGTATGCCTTTTGTAGATAGGGTTTCAAATTGAAGTTCGGCTCCCTGGCACGTTCCAAAGTGTCTTTCATCATTGCTTCCTGAAACAATTGACCGAAAAAATATATACAAGCTTGTCATGAATTGAATCACTCAAAACACGAAGAAGAAACCATCGATTTAATATGCATACACCAACAAACCTGTAAAGGAAATCTAACAAAAGCAGGTTCATAACGGGCTTTGCAGTACCGGTAAAACCAAATTGTGAGGACAGCGAGAGCAATGAGAAGTGGTGTTGACTGAGCAGCATTCTTTGTACTTAATAATCCAATGAGAGCGATATGCGAAATAACCAATGCAATTATAATGCGTCCGTGAACATCGGGCCAGAATGCCGCAGCACTCTCGTACTCTTGATTATAAACATTGATGATCTACATTTCAATGAAAACATGAGAATCAGACACATATAAAGAATGATTTATTTACCACTCTAATGGATATTCGATATCTAAGTTTGTGACCTGATGGCGGAAGACGACATAAGCTAGCCCGAAGAAAACTATAATGAAAGGAAGTAGAACAGGTGTCACAGTAGCATAAACTAGGCCAAGAAGAAAATAGAGTTGGATACGAGGTTCTCCGGTGTTGAAGCCCAAACTTCCGGGATCCATTGCCTCCTCCCTGTCCTTTTCCGTTTTCACCAAGAAAGAATTCTTCAAGTGATAAATTATAAGCGATTTAAGCATCAATATCTCCGCAGCTATTCCAGCCCATCCATCGACCATGATATAAGTAATGAAAAAGGTTGCTCTCATTGGGATGGCCACACCAATGGTTTTCGGAATTCTGCAAAGAAGGAAAGAAGATAAGAAAAAAACTGCTTATATCATAATGAAGCAAATTCTGACACCAAAATGGAGCAGTAAATGCAGCTTAGACTTAGAAGCTTCCTCACTTATGCAGCTACGCATACAGAATACGTTCTGATTTTTGAAAGGCATGGCAGGAACAACTGTAAACTTAAAAATTAGTCCCAGATATAGGTCCATAAAATAAAATTTCGTAATGATTTCATAAGATACAAATCTTCACCAGGTGCCACTTAAATTCGTCGTAATCTAGCAAATGTTTTGTTCTAAACTGCTAATCAACGGGAATCATATGCCAAATTTATAGAAATCTGCAATTTAGAAACCCAATTTTTGTATAAAATGTAATTAACCCCTTAAATTGTGACAGGGATTTATGCTGTCTGACTACAAGATGCTTTTCCTTGAAAACTATCCAATAAGATGGAGAAATTAAACCTAATTACCATTAGAACCGATGAACTGAGAATTAATACCGAAAGCACACATATCTGACACTAAGCACGTAGAGATACCAGTGAATAAACAGCAATTGCATTGCTTAAAGCAGATATACAAAGAAGAAATGGAAGGAATACATACTGGTTTGCCGATTGCCTAATAAACGTGTTTAGCTGATCTAGTGCACTGCCAGCAATTACGCTGACGAGGAATACATTCACTAAATTGAACAGATAGTATCTAGTTGCTGATCTTCTCTCTAAAGATGATATTGACGTGAATCCTTCAAATTTGGACATGATCATCAATATTGTTGGCAGAAAAATGAGAAAGAGCTTCAATACAATACCAGGGAGAAAACCTTGAATAACCGACTTAATAAATGGTCTGCATAGGAAAGAAATAAAAGGGAAAAAATCAATAGTTATCGTTACAGGTTCTAAGCCACGACTCAAGATTCTGAAATTAAAAAGGAACACTCACATTTCAATTAGGGGCTCCAGGAATGGGGCTGCTTTCTCAAGGCCCTCAATGCTGGCCAGAGCTTGGACAGATGCGATAGGGATCATGAAAAAGAAAGTTAGGAAAAAGAATGCTACAGCCATGATCAGCCTCCTAACCGCTAGTGAGACATACGGGATCGCCAGGTTTTGCCAATATACGTCGCGTGGCTCAGGTGCCCACTCGGTTAACCACAAAGTCGGGTTCCTGGATTGTTGGGTTTGAGCACAAACAGCTGCACCCCATCGAGATTTAAAGGAAACAAATGCTGCTGGCATTATGGATTTCGGATCTTTTTTTACCCTCTCTCTTTCTTCGGCTATCTGAATATGACAATGAGCAAACCGCATCATCACATGTTAGAAAGACAATAAGAGGACAAAGACAAATGCAATAATGCAGAGCAAATCATGTTCTTACATTGGATCATACATCAAAAACAGATAATGCTTCGGAAACATCTTTTATCATTTTCTTGTGGTAGCAATACTTAAACTAAGCTGCTTCATGATTTTAAAAGCTTAAGCTCAATATTAAGTCAGTCTAGAAGATGACCAAATGAACAAGAAAATGAAACAATCTCAAAAGAACGAGCAAAGTTGAAAAAGAAATTCTTACTTCATTGGATAACTTCTCAATTTCAGACATGTGATAATCAATTGCATCCACTTTTTTACCCCAAAGCCCGAGAAAACCAGTCTGGTAGAGAGTGAATATTGCTTATCAAGAAACAAGAAATACAAAAGCAAAGCTAAATATCGGCAGACGGCTCTTAAAGCCACAATAGACTGCAGAAAGTTACCTTCATAAGAGGCCTTTTTGCACTATTTCTGGAATACTTCAGTTGGTAATAATCGAGCCAATTCTGCTTACTTTTCCTCTTCTCCACCAATTTAGCTAGTTTGTTTGCATTGCATACCACCTGCATGTATTTTAAAGAAGAACTAGATCGTAAACCAAATTCTATAATAATCTTTGAGCACTGTAAAACAAATACTATTATAGATATCTTCAGATGGGAAAGTATGTTGTAAATAGTGACAATATAGAAGAAGATATTATCATCATTAAAACAAACGCAAGGGGAACTCACCTCATGTGTAAGATAGTTATCCGGGTGATTGACTAGGAAAAAATGCTCCACGGACTCGCTAACAGATTCATCCGGATCTGGTGGTACATTCCTAACAAGCACCTTCATTCAAAAGCATTTTAATGAAAAATTTCAACCCAATAATTTAAAGGAAATACATGACTTCTCAAAAGATACAGCAAATTGAAAAATTCTACATAGATAAACAACATACTAAGGCATATGAAATATGCAATAAACGATATGTTGTTCCCGATTCTCTCGAGAACTTCACTTATGTCAACGTTCAAGGCGATGCTAACAAACTTTGAATAAAGAGTTAAATAAAGAATTTCCTAAATGAATTGCCAATCAACAAGAAATCAAATCTCCTTGAGTTTTATGGTAAAGAACAAAAGTTACATGATAATGATACATAAAACTAAAAGTATTAATTAAGAATGCGGAGAATAGATCTTACAGTAAATTGATCCGGCCGGCGTTTTTCTGATGCAAGAAAATGCAACCTCATAGACGCAACTGTCTCATACTCCTTTAGCAACACATAGCATGTCCAAAAGGTAAAAGCATAAGCCATTACGATATGAGTCCAAAACCTATAACAGAGGGTTGAATATTAAAATAGGTAAAAGGAAAAAAAAAAAAAAAAAGGTGCTCGATAACTAGAATGAGTTTAACCGAATAACGGATTAAGACAAAGGAAGTTGACAAAGATAGAAGGTCTCTCATACCTATTTGATTTGAGCGGAATGTTTGAAATTGAGAGCTTATCAATGTCACTTGAAGTTACATTACTCATCTGCAATTCCAACGTTTTATTCGTGTAATTAACCGGCACTAAGACTGCCCATGCAAGGAATGCAATAGGTACGAAAATCTTTAGTCTGCAAGCAATATGACAATGGAGCAATCAGAATGCAACAATGGACGAAATGAAAAATGATAAGGTTATTAGATATCTTCAAAGCTTGTTAACAAAGTTGACCAATAGAGAACTAAAAAGGTGAATAATTTGCCTAACATTAGTCAACATATTTCATAAAAGTAAAGTAAAACATGAACAGTTAAGAAATTGAGTTGGCCAGCGGCATATACCCCATCAAGTAAATGCGCAAATAAACAGCCGAATCCAATCCAGCGTGATCGACAAGCTCGGGTTCGGGCATTCTGAGTGCCTCTGGCATCCAATTCAAGAACCTCAAGTAGGAACGAAAATCCAAATTAACAAATTTCCTCACAAATGCTCCGGAACTCGAAGGGCTGCTTCTTAAACCTTTCAGATACCATTTGGGAAAATAAACCCTGTCGTTGAAAGGTTGAAGCCTCAATATGGCAAACGCTAGCAAGAAAACAAATGCACTTAGAAGATTAATGGCCGCTGCAACCCCTATATCTCCTAGTGTCGCCATCTATATATAAAATCTCCCCCCTGCATAATAATAAACAAAGACAATTTCAAATCAGGAAATAATCTACTAAATTCAAACAGTTAACCTCTTGGTTTGCAATATTTTCCTGCTATAAATAGAAATCTCTCAGAAAAATCACTTCTTTAAACAGAAAACTCATGGAAAAATCACTGCTTTTCCACGAAGTAGTAGTTTTCACCAATTAAAAAAATTCGATTCTTTTGCTGTCCTCTCCATTAATATCAATAAATTCAATCAGGTTCAACAGAAAATCTTCAGAAAAAAAGGGAAAAGAAAGGAAATATTCAAGTACAATAATATTCTTACGTGTGATTCTTCAAGTGACCAAGAGCAAGTTTTGGGCTATCTATAAAAGCCGAAGAGAGTCTTTCTTTGTTTTCTCTTAGCAGCTGCAGATCAAAAGTTGAGTTAGGGAGTGTTCGGATCGCTTCAGAACTCAATCAAAGCAACAACATTCCTCCATTAACGAGCCAGGGAAAGTGAAGACGAAAGCAACCAAAAACCAAATGCCAAAAAATCTCCCTTCTTCTCAACAACATGAATTCAATAGAACCCAAACAAACAAACAAAAAATAGAATATACATATATATATATATATAGTTGGTGGGATTTTTATTTCTTACATATATTTTCGAAGGAGATTGGAAATGGAAACTGAACGGTGTTTGGTTTTGGTCAGGTAGTCGTTGATGTTACGCTTTGTTTATGGATCCGTCCTTTTTATGTCCTTTTCCAAATCAATGATAATATTTATTTTTCTAATTTTCTTTCTTAATTTAATAATGGTAGCCTTATTTAATGCCGGCCTTCTGCCACGTGGGGACTTGAAAAGGCCACCTTTTTGTAAGAGGCTTTTTGTCCTACGTTCACCCAATAGGAACGTGAAATTCACGGACGAATTAGATTGAATAGAATGGTGATTGTGGAAGCAATTGATGTGATGGGGGGAGTCGAAGACGTGGCCGCGTGGATATAGCGTAAGCTGCGTGGGGGGGGGGGAGGTGAGTTGGCTTTTGCTGCTAGAAAGAAAGTTAGAACTTAGAAGTGGGGAGACAACACGGGGTTAGGTGGATGAAATTTTATTTTATATATAAAATAAAAGGATCGGTTTAAAGATTATTTGTTTATTATTTTAAAATTATTTTAAAATTCTTATAAAATTAAAAAATAATATTTTTTTATATTTGTCTATGTATCACTCTAACTTTGTTTACTATGCATGCATCGACTAAATTTTTTTGATCTTAAAACTATCGACATATAATAAGAATTTATTTTATGTTAATATAAAATTAATTTAATTTTATATATTTATATAATTTTTTATATTATTAATAATCGTATAATTCAATTTTTATATTTTATATTATATTTACGTAGATTATGTATGTCTTGTTTCGAGTAAATCAAAAATCTTTAACTATTTATTATAATATAAAAATTTTTTATTATTAAATATTTATTAAAAAATAATATTTTCAATGATACGATAGAAATATTAATTATATAAAAAATTATATGATTAATTCAAAAATTTTATTATCAAATATTAGATCAATTAAAAAATTTATATATACGATAAATATAATTATATTATTTTTATTAAAATATTAATCATATAAAAAATTATATAAATATATAAAATTAATTTAATTTTACACCATCACAGCTATATTAAGAGTTAACTCGTAGTTTCTAAGTAACCCTTTCCCTTACTTGATTATCAATTAAACTCTACAGTCAATAATCCTTCTAACAATTTTTCTTTTTCATTCTATTTTTTTTTTTTCATTCTAAAATTATTGCAAGCATGCTAGCTGGTTTCCATTAGTACATATTAAAACTGTTCTCATGTATTTTATTTTGTCTATTGGGTTTAATGAATGTAACCCCCCATCCTTTTAGAGTTATATATATATATATATTGATAGATAAATTTTTTAATTTTACATGTAAAATTAATTTATTAACGTAATTTTTTTTAAGTTAATTTTTTTAATACACTTTAAGAGTTATATGTTATGGATAATTTTGTTCATAAAATTTTAAAACTTTGTTATAGTGAATAAGATAATTTTTTTTTTTTACGAATATACTTTCAAATTATGGAGTAAAAACAAAGGAAGGCTTCATTCTACTTTCAAATTATGGGTAAAATAAAGTAAGGTTTCATTTGCGGGTTTTTGGGATACACTCACAATGCTGAATATTGTTTTATGCGTTAACGGTCTAATCATATAATGATATTTGATACACTCGAATATTCAGTTCAATTGGGTGGTACATGCTTTCTCTACTCGAGAAGTAAAGTTCTAATTCTCTTTGAAACTTAAAAATATATATACAATGAGTGTGATAAGATATATCTAATTGAATACTCAAATAGAAGCTAGAGTTGATTTCAAAACCTTAAAAAAAAACCACAAGGAGTTAAGTAATAATGAAATGAAAACATTGCTTATATTCTGGATTGACAATTGAACAAACATTTACTTTGAGTTCAATAATCTTTGTATTAAGAGTTTCACTGATATTCCTTTTTCCCCCTCTTTGATATAAACTAGAATTAAACCTTGAAGATATCTCTTCTCTGAATTACTCCGCTTGACAAGAAGAAAAGGTATTCCGTAAAACATAAAAATACAGGTCGAACAAAACCACTGGGATTTTTCATGTATGGCCTGCACGTAATGCCCCGATGAATCGGACAGTGTCGCGTTAGTGGCGAAGAATGGGATTCTTACCTTTATCCAAAGCGAAGATAGCGTTTCGTACTTCGGCGCTGAAAATAGAAAATGATTTATCGCTGTGTACCATGCTGGGCGGTGGATGCGAGGTAGAGATTTTAATTAGACGGTTGGGACTAATTTAAATTTGCTCAAAAACTGGATATTCTATTTGATATGAATTAAATTTGGATTTAATTTTTTTATTTGAATTGATTTGATTTAACTTAAATTATTATTTATTAATTAAAATAATATTTTTTATTTAAATTTAATTATAAAAATATAAAAATATTAATTAAAATTATTTTTTAAATATTTTAATTTTTTTTTACATAATAATTTAGGCCATTCGTTCGGGTCGAACCAAATTCAGATTTGGTTCAATTTTTAATTTTTTTGAGTCACGGCTCAACACCTGAGTAAGTTTAGGTGGATCGCAAACTAATTTTTTTTAATTTTTTATTGAAGCTTGATTTGTGTTGGGTTTGGGTTGATTTATAAGTCTATTTTATTATTTAAAAAATTATTAAAATTTTTAAAAATATCTTTTCTATTGATACTTTTATATTTTTATATTTAAATTGGTATAAGAATATTTTTTACAAATTAGATTGTGATTCGAACCAAGCTGAATAAAAAAATATTGTGGTTGAATCTAACTTAATTCGGGTCAGACTTATTGGGTTAGGTGCGCTACCTAGCTCTTGAAAATGTCTATTGTTAGGTAATTCATATTCATGAATTGTGTTGTATATATATGTATTTTTATATATTATTATAATATTTAAGATATCATATATTTATATATATTAATATGTCAAAAATTTATATTATATTAATTTTGATACATTCAAATATAATTATCATTTTAATATTTTTTTATATTATATCATATTTTATAATATTTTTATAATTATTTTTATATCATATAATTATATTTTATTTAAAATTATCAAATTTAAACGCAGCTTTGAATCCATGCTTTAGCATGTCTTAACAAATAGTGAGACCTGAAAAGGCCGCACGTCTTATTTTCAGAAATGAACAGCGGTACGTCAGTTAACTTTGCTTGACTTTAATATAATTCAATATTAATTAGTCACCCTATTATGCGAATCAAAAAGTTAATTTGTATAAGCGGAAAAGCCAGCCTATAAACATGTTTTTTATTTATTTATTTTTAATTAAATATGAACACATTTCTTAATTATTTCATGAGGTAAATTTGCTAAAGATTCAACGCAGCTTTCTTTGAAGTTTAAAAGCTTTAACAATATGATATGCATGACCGCAAGAATAGTAAAAACAGATTTGTTGATACATACAAAGTGGCAATCATACTCTTCAATATTTGGAATTTGAAAACATATATATTTGGTCAATTGAATTGGCCGGTCAATATTAAATTGTTGTATTCAACCAAGAAAAAAGTTTTATCTTTTTAACTTTTGATAATTACATATTAAGCCATAGTAGTCGGTGTCAATTTACTGATTGCATCGTATTGTTACTGACCGTATTAATTTTAAAATAAAATAAAATTATATAAGTTATATAGTATTTTAATTTTTATATTAATTTTTACAATCAACTTGTACTGATATATACTGATCAATATCGATGGGTATTGGCCCATACGGCTAAAACATTTTGATTTTTTTAATTTTTTAAAATTCATTTATTTGATTTTTTAAAATTAATTTCTTATAATTTTTTGCCTTGATATTTTTATTTTTTTCATAATTACATTTAAAAATAAATTATTTTAATTAAATTATGATATTGAACCTAATTAACAATAATTTATTATATTTTAAAATATTTTATACTTATTTATTTAATATTTAAAAATTTTAGATATTTATAATTTATAAATTTTAAATTTACATATAAATATAAATAATAAAAATATATTTGTATGTTTATGTAATATTTCTTATTAAAAAATTTAAAAATATACTATAAATATATGTGTGAAAAGTTATTTATAAAATATCACTAAATCTAAAATAGTACATTAAAATGCACTAATAACTATTTATATTAATATTAAAATAAAAGCGGTATAACCATCGGTGTAATACCGACAACTTTGAACAGTTTGTAACTTTGCTGGTGAGACTGAATCTTCTTGCAATGGACGTGAATGGAACCTCCATGTCGAAGGGGTTGGGCTTCGACTAAGTGGGCCGCTATGCCATTAATGACAGTGGCGCACACGTCGATCGGGTGCGGGAGCGATTCTCCTAGTCGACTCTTGCCTGTAAGATGAACGAGAGATTAGACGACAACGTATGTGTTTCTCCAAGGCGCACTCCAGCATTCAAATTAGTTCGATATAAAGGCAACGGCGACGTTAATAAAAATAATAAGACTGTGAAATGTAAGCAGTGGTAAGGCAAAATCTGGGGAGAGAGAGGCATAGAGAGCTTAGTCCTTTTAGAGAGTGTGTGTGAAAGAGGACGTTTTGTTCTATATAAGAGTGATAATGAATCGGTTTCGAAAAAATTATAGTTATTATATATAATATTTTGATTTATAAAAATCGAATCGAATAATATTTATAATTAATTGAATTGATTTGAATTAAATTTTAATGACCTAAAAATAATATGATGATTATGAGAGCCAACATGTCTCTCAAGAAAGATCATTATGTAAATAATCTAGTTTGCTCTACACATAGTACATAAATATTCGATTACGAATAATACAAAAATATGTTAAATTAAGGTCACGATAGTACCTAAGTTTGGGGCACTCATGGAATCTGATTTGCTTGGTCGTCGAATGTAAATCATTGATGGGTTAGGTCGTCCATTGGATAGCCTTAGGGGCTTTAGCTATAGGATCCATTTAGATCCTCGGTAGAGGGCACAGTGCTTTCCATCGGTATCTCGATAGACCCTTCGACAGTCATCATGCTTGTCTTATCCTTGGATTGTATTTCAATCAATTTCAGGCCAATTGCTTTAAATTTTACGTAATTTTGATGCGAATTTGGTTTCATAAGAATTATTATGAATTTTTTGACGTCATTTAATCACAATAAATACATAATTTTTAAAATATTTTAATTGGATAAATTTAATATTTTTGATTATTTCAATTTAAATTTTGTGATAATTTTATTATAATTTTCATATTCTGTCAAATGTCAACCATAAAAATAGTAATAAAAAATAGGTTCTTTAGGTCTTGCCTTTTCTTACCGTTAAACCATGCCTCATGTGGGTTTCGGTAAGGTTTGGAGTTGTTGAAGCTAACGGGTAAAAACTTTCCTTGACAAGCTAGCCAGCTTAATTAAGTTTACTATGGTCTACATCCATTTATTCAAATGAATAGAGTTGACTTGGATTTTCATTTGTCACCTCTACGTCTTTTAATACATTAAAATTTAAATTTTTTTTGAACTACATGAAAAAATCATGATGAATATCATAATTAAAAAAATTAGAGTGTGTTATGACCGCACATGGCGACGACCAAAACGGTACTATTTTTACATGCCGATTGTCATATGGCGACGATCGAAACGGCACTGCTTATATGACGATCGCCAAGTCTCACCCGACGGTCACAATTGTAACTGTCGACCGCCAAGCCTCACCTGACAATGATTTGACCCACCGACAACAACAATAAATGCTGATTGACATCCTGACCGGCGGCCGACTGGCCG
>JBBYHK010004290.1:0-12239 GCA_038382065.1 Adansonia grandidieri | reverse complement strand
GATATGGCATAAAATGCATGAGCAAGAGCTATCAAAATAATAAGAATGAAATAAGCATTTTGCACATCAAAGGGGCATTAAGGCATCCAAATCCTAAACTACCACAATTGAAAGCCACAATAATGCATGGGAATCCTAAGAGGGTGATGGAAATATGGAGAGCTCGCTAAAATGATGAAAATGCTGAATAACAAAAAATGAAAGTGATAAAGTACGGAGTTATAAAAACAAAACTTTAATTTTTAGCCAAATAGTTGGAGCTATAGAGATGGATTGAATTTCCCTCTTTTCTTTATTGTTAATAAGCAAGAAAAAGAGAAAAATAATGAGGTTTTGGTTCTGGTATCGATGAGGGTGATTTTCAGAATGTGTAGTGGTTGAAAGTGAGTGATTTAGGGCTATTTTTGGGTGCTGAGTGAAAAGGTATAGGATTTGGTTTTCTTGATGTGTGAATATGTTTTGGAAGCTAAAAATGAGCTGGAATCTCTCAAAATCTCAGCTGAGATATAAGTGGTCTATTTATACTAGCATTTTAGAGCCAAATTGGAGCTATTTTTGGTCATTTCTCAAGAATGACAAAGTGATGTCAGCTTGATGGCTATAAAGTGGCTATAAGGAGCAACTTGCTGTCGATGTGATGGACATAGGGTGGCTGGTTTAAATGCTGAAATGATTTTTTAGCAAATAGGGTGGCTGATGGTGATCTTGGTTAACAAACTAGGGGAAGTAGGGTGATCATGTGACATTGACCTTTTTGATCTAATTTAGAAATCAAAAATGTTTTGAGTAATTCGAAAGTCCAAATTCATAATCTAATATGGGTTTTGATCTTTTCTGATACAAAGAAATAAGTTAAAATCGAGTTTTGGATCAATGGTGGATGAGTTAAAAATTCTCAAACTATGGAAAATAAACTACATGTATCAATACATTATAGAATGTATCGATACATTTAGTCCAAAAACCTTCAGTATCGATACAATGATCATTGTATCAATACTATGAACCATTATATCGATTCAATGCTTGATATATTACTTTACAAAATGCACGTTTTGGTCTTGGCATGGTTTAGTATTAATACTTGAGCTTCTATATCAACACATAAGCTCATGTATCGATACATTTACATGTTGTAGCAATACAAATAGGGACATTTCTAATTTTTGTATTGTTGGACCATTGTATCGATACATGAGAACCATGTATCGATACATTTACATGTTGTAGCAATACAAATAGGGACATTTCTAATTTTTGTATTGTTGGACCATTGTATCGATACATGAGAACCATGTATCAATACATTCAAGCAAAATTATGAATTTTCTCATATCTGTTGTCCCCGTACACCTTGAACTATATCCTTTGATGCCACATATTTGCATTTATCTTTGATATGATCCATAGGCCTTTTTAACCTCCTCAAATATAGTTTTTTGCCACATTACCCCCTCTCACATCCATGTCCCAAGTTGCTAAAAAAATTAGCCTAGATAAAATAAGGTGCCTATAACTACCTTTCTTTGACCATCGCTGGAATTATGAACAGAGCAAAGATAAATAGACATTATTTTTTCTGGGGTGGAATGACGCTCCTGAAAACACCTATAAAGAAATAATTGTAATTAATACTTCGATGTGATAAGTGCAATGCATTAGCAGCGATCCTGGCAGAGGTTTAAGTGAATTTTGTAGGGTTTGCCCTCCCTACTAGGGTGATAGGTTTTCTAAGGTTTGACCCCCTTAGGCAGGTGCAGAGTAATGTGGATTTTTTATGTGGGTGCTGCCAGCTTATGCAGATTTTAAGTTAAACTTAAATGTCACAAGCTCATGCGGGCTTTGATTTAAATGGTGGTAGCTTGTGCGGGCTTTAACTTAGACTTGGGTGCCATTAGCTTGTGTGCGCTTTGACTTGGACTTGGGTGCCACCAGCATGTGTGAGCTTTGACTCAGACTTGGGTGCCACCAGCATGTGTAGGCTGTGACTTGTGTGCGATCAGTTTGTGCGGGTTTTGACTCAGACTAGGTGCCACCAGCTTGTGTGAGCTTTGAAAAGGTGCCACTGACTTGTAGGCTTTGAAAAGGGTGCCACTAACTTGTGGGCTTTTAGAAAGGCGGCACTGATTTGTGGGCTTTGAATAGGTGCCACTGAATTGTGGGCTTAGAAAAAGGTGTCACTAACTTGTAGACTTTAAAAAGGGTGCCATCAACTTGTGAGCTTTAAAATGTGTGCCACTGACTTCTAGGCTTTAAAAAAGTACCACTGACTTATAGGCTTTGAAAATGGTGCCACTGACTTATAGGCTTTGAAAAGGGTGCCACTGACTTATGGGCTTTGAAAAGGTGCCACTAACTTATGGGCTTGATGTGGGTATGATTAGCATCCAATTGTTTGCAGACAAGTTTGTTACCACCAGCTCATGTGGGCTTAAGAAGGTTTCTTAGTAGGTGCCTCCTAAATAACGCTTGGTTTACAAAGCTTAGAGTTCTTACCAGGGAATCCTCAGAGGTTTGGTGAACTTGGCTTAAAGTAACATTGCAAAAATCATGCTGTGTGATGGTAATGTGAATGCACGATGTGGAATGCTATCATGATTGCATGATATAAAGTCTAATACGGGAGATAGCCATAGTTTTTCTTGTACATCATTTAGACTCTCACAGGGATGGCGATTCATCTTTGTTGCAACTATGGACGAGAATTTTCCTAATCCCATTGGGGAATGTAGGTTGTCCCAGCTCTACTAGGGATACGATAAAAAATCTATTCTTAAAATTTTGGATTATTTCATTTCCTTATTCAAGAGGTTCAATTACTTTCCTAACAATTGGAAGGTATTATCAATAATTTAGAGACTGTTTGACTGATTAGGTTGATGTCTCTAGTTTCAATAAGAGTTTGATAGAATGCATAGATCGATTTTTGGTTAGCTTGAAATAGTTTTTCTTGAGATATGGCTTATGAAAGCAAGAATTAGTTTGGTGTATGGTCATGTTGATGGGTGTTTAGACGCGAGAAGTTCATGATCTTGACAATCAGGGAGTCAGAGAAGTTTCTTATGCTTTTCTTTTGCTTTCAATGTAATATCAAGATATCTTGATGCATATTTCAGTTGATTTATCAAACATTATCAATTAAATGACAAGTGCAATGTGAATTGTATAAGAGTTTAAAAAAAGCAAGGCAATATTTATTCATGATAGCAAAGAGATACAACTCGATACACTATGTGACGAGTAATTGATAGGGTAGGCAGAAAGATGATCTCTAAGGCGAAAGATGCCTCTGACAATCATGACATAGATGTTCCTTATGTGCTTTTCAAGATCTTTCTTAAACAATAAATGTGACTAGTATGAGCTGATCATTGGAAGATCCCTAGGATTGTTTTGCATTGTCCTATAGGTGCTCTCAATTTATGCCTCATCAAAATTGATCTTCTCAGGTTGCCCTTGTGGCTTTTCAAGCATAGTTAGGTTGGCTGCCCAAATGCCCTTTTTGGATTTTCATTTGGACCCATTTTTTTGTTTTATTCTCTTTTTTGTTTTTTTTGAAAGAAGCTTTTTTAGTTTTTTACCCTCTACGTGTAATATTTCTTGACAGAATCTGAGTTGACTGGGTTAGGCAAGGCATTGCCATCCATTTTTGACAAGATTAAGGCCTATCTGGAGAAGGCTTGCTTCACGACATACTGTCCTTCCCAATTGGCAGTCCACTTGCCCTATACATCTTTGTGAATTGGGAGGATCTACTTCAATATGAATTCACCTGGGTGAAATTGTTGTGGGTGCATCTTTTTGTCATGGGCTCAGATTATTTGTCTTTGATACATTTGACCATGGTAGATGGCTTTCATGCATTTTTCTTCGATGAGGTTGAACTGGTTGTATCTGTTCTTGACCCATTCAGCCTCTTCAAGTTTGGTTTCCATCAACACTCTGAGAGAAGGGATCTCAACTTCGATAGGCAATACAACTTCCATCCTATAGATAAGGAAGAATAGGGTAGCACCCATGGAAGTGTGAACTAAGGTCTGATAGGTATAAAGTGTAAAGAATAGCTTTTCATGCCTATCTTTGTAAGTCTCAGCCATTTTTTCAAATATTCTTTTGATGTTTTTGTTGGCTGCCTTAACTGCCCCATTCATCTTTGGGAAGTAAGGGACAAAATTATGATGCTGGATCTTGAACTAAAAATAGACCTCTTGCATCATTTTATTATTTAAGTTGCTTGCATTGTCTATGATGCTTTGGTTTAGGAGGCCATATCTATAAATGATGTCTTGCTTGACAAACTTACAAACGGTCGATGTAGCGACATTAGCATATGAGGCAGCCTCTACCCATTTGGTGAAATAGTCGATTGCTACTAAGATGAAGCAATGCCCATAAGAAGTTTTAGGGGTGATCGACCCAATCACATCCATACCCGACATAGAGAAGGGCCACAGGGTTGTCATGACATGAAGTGTCACAGAGGGACATTAATCTTATCTGCATAGATTTGGCATTTATGGCATTGTCGAGCGTAGTTGATGCAGTCTTTCTTGAGGGTCAACCAGTAATATCCCACTCTTATAATTTGCTTGGCCATCCAATGTCCATTAGCATGTGAGCCACAAATCCCTTCATGAACTTCTTGTAGGCTCTTTTTGTCTTCAGAAGTGTCTACGCATCTGAGCAATACTTGATCGTGACTTTTCTTGTATAAGATTTTTCCATCGAGAACAAATCCCATCACCAACCTCTTAATAGTCCTTTTATTAGTCTCAGTTGCATGTTTAGGATATTGCTGATCCTTGATGTAACGAAGGATGTCAGAGTACCATGTTAGGCAATCCTTCTTTTTTTTGACACTATGATAATGAACTGGAGTTGTATAAATGCTCATCTGAATGGGAGCAACGTCCAACTCTTGGTTGACTTTAAACATGGATGACAAAATAGCCAAAGCATCGGCTATTTGGTTCTCTTCTTAAGATAAATGTCAAAAATTAATATCATCAAATTCTTTCTTGAGTTCTACTATCAGCTTCCCATATTGCATCAGCTTGGCATCGCGAGTTTGCCATTCCCCTTTTAATTGGTAGATGACTAGGGCCAAGTCACCGAATACCTGTAATGTCTTAACGTTTCTTTCAATGGCTGCTTGAAGCCCCATGACACAAGCTTCATATTTTGTGATATTATTTATGCAGTCAAAGCTTAGCCTTGCTATGAATAGATAATGACTCCCGTCCGGTGACATCAATATTACCCTAATTCCATGTCCTGGAGCATTTGATGATCTATCAAAATACATCTTCCAAGATCTATCTGGTTAGAGGCATTTTCATCTTCAAAAATGCACATTAGATATTTATCTAAGAAGTTGAAACTTAAAGGTTCATAATCATCTGCCGCTCAACTTGCCAAAAAATCAATTATCGCACTGCCCTTGATGGCCTTTTGACTGACATAGGCAATGTCATATTCAGAAAACAGGACTTGCCATCTGGCCAACCTTCTTGATAATACAAGGGCTTTGCATAGATACTTGATAGGATCAAGCCTTGCAATCAACCATGTGGTGTGATATAGCATGTATTGCCTGAGTCTCTTGGTTGTTTGCACCAAAGCACAGAATAACTTCTCGATTACAGAGTAGTTGCACTCGCATTCTATGAACTTTTTGCTTAAGTAGTAGATTGCTTGTTCCTTTTTTCTTGACTCATCATGTTGCCCTAATACACAACCCATAGACTTGTCAAAGACTATCAAGTAAAGGATTAAAGGTTGACTAGGCACTGGTGGTACCAATACTGGCAAGCTTGACAGATAATGTTTGACTTTATCAATGGCTTCTTGACATGCCTCATTCCACTCTCCCAGATTTTGTTTATGAAAGAGCCAAAAGATAGGGTTGCATTTATCAGTAAGCTATGATATGAATCTAGCAATATAGTTCTATCTCCCCAAAAAGCTTCCACTTCCTTTTGGGTTTAAGGTGGTGGCATATCTTGAATGGCTTTGACCTTGTTTGGGTCAACTTTATGCCCTTTTTCACTAACTATAAAGCCTAAAAGCTTGCTCAAAGTGACTCTGAAGGTACATTTTATAGGATTCAATTTGAGTTGAAATTTTTATAGCTGTTCAAAAAGCTTTTGAAGGTTTGTGACATGCTTACCTCTTTTGTTGACTTGGCAATCATGTTATCCATGTAGACCTCAATTTCTTTGTGCATCATGTCATGGAATAGGGCTACCATGGCCCATTGATAGGTTGTCCTAGCATTTTTTAGTACGAAGGGCATGACATTATAGCAAAATGTCCCTCACATAGTTATGAAAGTTGTTTTCTCCATGTTTTTGAGTGCCATCTTGATCTAGTTGTAGCTTATGAATCCATCTATGAAGGAGAACAGAGAATTCTTGGCCGCGATGTCTATAAGAGTGTCGATATAGGGTAGTGAAAAGTTATCCTTGGGACTAGCTCAATTTAGATCCTGATAGTCAATGAACATTCGTACTTTGCCATCTTTTTTTTGGACTGAGACTATATTGGCAACCCATTTTGGATATTTGACTACTTCGATAAACCCTGCATCAAACTTTTTCTTGACTACCTTTTTAATTTTAAGGAGCATTTTCAGCATCATCTTCCTTAACTTTTGTCGAATTGATTTGCAACTAGGCTTGATAGGAAGCTTATGGACCACTATATCAGTGTCTAGTCCTTGTATATCTTGATATGACCAAGCGAATACATCCCCGCATTCCTCGAATAGGTCTATCAACTCGGTCCTAGTTGTTGACTTTATTGAGGTTTCAATTTTAACTTCCCTTTGATCCTCTTGAGTACCCAGATTTATAACTTCTGTTTGGTCTTCATGGGGCATGATCTATTTCTCTTACTCAACCAATCTTGAGAGGTCTAGTGGTACGGAGCTCTCTTCAAAATCTTTTTCAGGATCAACTTAACTAGTGCAAATTGACTGCTTGAAATCGATCTTCAGTAACCCATTAGACACATCCATATCACTATCGTCAGGACACCTGAAAGGCTGAAGAAATAAACATTGCAAAAGGCACACACACAACCAAGGGATTTGGATAAAAAATGAAGGTGAAAGAGTAATGAAGACAAAAAGGTTGAAAAGTGATATAGACACACAATATGGAATGATATATGGCAAAGTTATTTCATTGATAATGTTTAACAAAAGTGCCCATTACATAGGACACCTACCTACCTTTAGGCGTGGGTAGGTAGGTTTTCCTTTCTTGACATCACATGAAAGGGACAGGAAAGTGCAAGGGCTTCCATCATGACCTTGTCTTCAAAACTAGGTCTTAGGGGAAGGATACACATTTATGGCTCGGTATCTTAGAGATAGAGGTTGTGAAGTGCTCTATCTAAGATGACCAAAAACATTTTTAACCTTTTGCTCTGTTGGTCGGTTTGGATCGATTCATCCTTTCGAACGGAATATCTCATGGAGAGACAATAACATTATTGGTTTCGGTCCCCCTCTTGACCCAATGATTGAGTCACCCTCTAGTTACGGATCATTTTTTGTTGCTGCTTTCTTAATTATGCATTAACCTTGAATCCTAAGCCTCTTTTGTCGACTTGAGTGATAACTTGTAGAGCTCAGGCCATCCCTTACAGATTCTTGCCAAGCCTTTTTTTAGCATAGGAACCTTTGCCAACAGTCATTTTTAAACCCAAGTAGGTACTCTTTGATAGGTAGGGTTCAACTATTGGTAATCTTTCTCTTATAAATGTTGCATTGACAAACTTGAGGGATTAGAATGATGAATCCAGTGCATCTTTATTAGGGTTTATGTAGATATCTTTAGTGAAAATAGTGGCGATCATTTCTTTTTTAGCCCCGATGGTTACTACTTTGTCATCTATCATAAATTTGAGCTTCTAATAGAGAGAGGATGGGATGACCCCGGTGAAATATATCCATGGCCTTCCTAATAGGTAGTTGTAAGATGGACTAATATCCATAACTTGAAAGCAACTTCATATATACATGGGCCTATCTGAAGTTGAATTGTGATTTTTCCAATTACTCCGTGACATGTTCCATCAAAAGCTTGGACTATGGTGTGGCTACTCTTGATGTTGGATTGATTGACAAGGAGTTTGCTTAATGTAGTCATAGGCATGGCATTAAAGGTCAACCTATTGTCTATAAGTACTTTAGGGAAAATGCGTCCTTTGCAATGGATAGTGATATACAGAGCCTTATAACTGCCCCTGCCTCAAGGTGGAATCTCATCATCAGTGAAGGAGATATAGTTTTTAGCCATGATGTTGTTTACTAGCCAATCCAATTTATCCATGAAGACTTCTAGTGGCATATATGCTTCGTTTAACACCTTCAGTAATACATTTCGGTGGACCTCTAAATTAAAAAGTAGAGATAGCAAAGAAATCTTGGTAGGTTGTTTGCTTAACTAGTCCATAATGCAGTGTTCACTATGTTTAATGAACTTGAGAAACTCAGTGGCTTCTCTTTCACTTATTGCTTCCTTGACTTTCTACGGCTTGAAATTCTTTGCTTGGACTTGAGTGGTATTGGTGCATGGAGATGCATCAACCTTCTGTTTTTCTTAAGCTAGGGGAGTATAACACCTACTACTACAGGTTAGGTGACAACTTCTGACAGTTCCATTATAGCAGTTACGAAGGTTAGTTCTCTGATCATCACTACTTGATTATCATATTTCCATGGGATAGCTTTGTTGCTCTCATATGGGAATGGTTTAGGTACCTTTACAACTAACTTTGGTGTAGGTATCGAAAAACTGACCTCGGGACTTGACTTGCCATAAAGAATGAATGGTCATTTCACAGTAAGGTGGTTGCATTATTTCATCCCCTATAATGTTGATAGATTAAGCAGTAGGCATGGTTTCCTAATAGAGTTCTAGCTGGCCTTCATTCATTATTCTTTGAACCATGGACCTAAACTCCCTATATGTAGGGTAAGACCTACAACTGTATGGAAGTAATAGAAGTTGTTAGGATTGTCTTTTAATTTTTCTGTTGCGTTAAGCAACCCAACCTAAATCAATGCCTACCAGATCAAAACCATTAGCATTCTTACAACTTCTATGCTTGCCTTGACTTCATATTTGTTCTTAATGTTGATCATGTTTGTAGCCGGCTCAATGTGGTTTGGTAAAAAACTGGCAGTAACATTTGGTCCCTGGTTCATCCTAAATTGCAAGACTTTTGAGTTAATTAGATTTTGCATATTTCATTTGAAAGATATTTAGTTCTCAATGTCATGCCCTGTTGCAGTAGGCGTTAGGATTATACCATTACGGGTATGGTGGCTTCTTTTCTAGGACATAGATTAGGGCCACTAAATGATTTTGGAGCAAAGTTTGGTAGAGCTCCTTATAGGTCATAGGGATAGGATCAAAATGTTGTCTTTATTGATTTGCACCTCGATTGCCAAGTGTATTATTGGTTGTTCAATTGGTATTTTGGTGAACTTACAGAGGGTAGCTTTATGGTGGGTTAAATGGGATTGCAAAGGATGGGTTATAGGTTATGGCATTAATTAGCTAAGGAGGTATTGTGATAGGGCAAGAATACAACATGCTTGGGTGGTGAGGGTTAGGTATTTGATGCCATTTTGGCTGAGATAAGCTAGCATAACCTATGGCATTGGCCTCTCATTCATTCTTCTGACTGGCAATAAGCTTCTTACTCGATCTAGACGTTTCCTCGATAGACATTCTACCACTCTTAATGGCTGTATTAATCATTTCTCCATAGAAGACTAGGTCTACAAATTTCTTGGTAGCATTTTGTACGATCTTCTAGTAATAAAGAGCATGTAAGGTGTGAATGAAAGTGACTGTCATCTCTTTTTCTGTAAGGGGAGGCTGTACTAGGGCTATTTCTTCTCTCCACCTTTGGGCATATTGCTTGAAACTTTCGGTGGATTTTTCTTAAAATTCATTAGGGAAAGTCAGTCCAGTGCCTAATTTAACACATGCTAGTATTGGTTTAGAAAGGCCTTAACAAAGTTAGCCCATGATTGGATTTTTCCATTGTCAGCTCGATATACCACCAAGCTACTGCCCCAGTGAGGTTGTGCTAGAAGCAATGGATAAAAACCTTTTCATCTTTCTCATACCCAATGATCTTTCATAAGTACATTCGAATATGGATGGAAGGGTCAGTGGTTCCATGAATTTTTCAAACTTTGAAGCCTTAAACTTTGAGGGAATGAGAAGATTAGACTCCAAAGATAGCAATTATGCATCAAGAGCTCTAAACTTGTCACTCCCCTTAACAGCTTAAAGGCATTTTTCTAATAGCTAGAATTTGTTCACTTCTTTCGCAGTCATGGTGGACTTTTAACCTTTTGTTTTCTCTAGTTCCTCATGGTTAAGGGTTATCGAATTTGCCAATAAGACTCCTAGGTTCACCCCTTGAGTACCAGGAATAAATTTACCTACCACAATGAGATTTAAGTAGATGACTGGTGGAGCCTGAGTGGCAGGTGTAGGAGTGGTCCATTGTTCTTATCTAGTTTCCCCTTGGGCGGGTTCTGGATTATTGGCAAGGGGACTTTCAACAATGGGAGGATCCTTCCTTATTTCAGCGGTGCTGGCTTACCCTTTTTCTTTTATAGAGGTGGTCATTAGTTCCCCAAGTTTTGCAATTTGATTTTGCATTTCGTATTGCTGACGAAGCATCTAGTTTTGTGATTCCTTAACCATTAGCTTAAGTCACTCAATACGAGCTTCATAATCGCTCACCATGATTTGCTTATAGAGTCGTGTCTTGTAATGGTGCGTGATGTAAGGTTCCATGTTTCTAATTGATCTTGAAATCCCTTGTACTTTTATGACCCAATTCCCATATAAGACTTTTATTTAAAGATGTGTTTATTAATGAGTATTTATGATGCAATGACAAGTTAAGATAATGAATGATTGATACAAGTCTAATAAAAAATGGTAAAATTAAATGTGCATATGCATTGGAGACAACCAATTCTTGGAACAGCTTCATCAACAACATTATTCATAGAGTCAAAAAAAGGTTTTTCTTTTATGACATGATTACATCTGAAAGTATCTAACATGATTACATTTTGTAATCACACGATCGAGAAAACCCAAAAGTTGTTGCTCATATCTCTAACAAGTACAATTCTTGCCTTATGGATCGAGCTACTTCAATCATGTCATCTGCCTCTTATTAAGGCATTTGAACTTGTTTAGTGAAGAGTTGATGTTGCGTTTGGTAACTTAGATGTGCTTGGTCGATTGTCGCTTGCCACTCTAATTCATGTTGCTCGGAAGCCCTTGTTAGCTTATTGATATAATCTTGATAAACCTGGAGTGACTGTCCTAACTCCTGGTATCTATGAGTGAAGGCTTTATTTTCAACCCTGGTGGCTCTCGCATTTTACATTTGGGCCTCGAGTCTTTGATTCCTTCGTTGGTAGGTGGAAGCAAGAGCACGTGCCCTTGTGAAACATTTCTTGTTCTGACTTCCACCTTTTATTGATTTAGCTCATGATTGAAAGTGGCAACTTTCGCTTCCCATTCAACTAATGTCTTGCCAATATGTCGAGACTTATTAGCTTTTTAGAGTGTCACATAATCCTTGGTTAGGCTTTTAAGGTCATCTTTAAAGCGATCCCCCTTTTTTAATAACTCAATCCATTTCACTACTCCTAAGATAGATATCCATCTCTAGCTAGCCCTTTTCCTCCTTAAGTCAATAGATTTCTATGGCAAAGGATGCCTTTACTCGCTCAAACTCCCTTCTAAGTAGTCGATCTCAAAAGGTGGTTCCTGTATTAGGATTTACAGTATCCTAGAGTTGGGTGGTGGCAATGGAACATTGATTGGCAGAGTTTCCATTCTTCATATCCAGGCATGGTAGGGCTTCCTTTTTAGTATCTTTCCATACAATGGACCTTTTTTTAGGCTTAGAAAGCTAACTGGACTTTTGCTTTATAATTAGGCTTTCCATATTCAAAATCCCAATGTCCTAAGCCTTCGAAGAATGACATGAATTGCGGGCACTAGAACTGACGCAATACCAATAAAGGAGCATAACTGGTATTTCCCCATAATCTTAGGAGTGGTACATAAGTGTAGTCTCACATTTATGCACAATCGACTGAGAGAACACCCATGGGGCTCTCCATGTGATTTCTTCCTCCTTGACATTTCATAATTCCTTAACCCAATGCTTTTTTGTCT
>JBBYHK010004269.1:0-10629 GCA_038382065.1 Adansonia grandidieri | reverse complement strand
ATTATTAAATATATTTTTATTATTTAATTATAATATGTAACGTATACATGACTATTTTTTTGGTAAATCTAGTTGTGTACCGTAATTTGAAAAATATATATATTATATATATATATACACACACACACACACACCGACGGAATTGTTCCAAAGAATCCTTTCCCTTTACGCATTTGCCATATTGTATATGCAGGTGATGGTTAGATGTTAACAAAGTAATAAAGAAGCACACACATGGGAGAAGGCAATTAAGGCGGCCAATGACTACAACAGTCAACTGCCAATCATAAATAATAGTGTAGGCAGATATGCCCATCACTCACTTGATTAGGCCTGCCAATGCCATCCCATGCTCCTCACAACAACCGATTTTGAGTATCGAATTAAATATATATCATGCCAATGGAACAACCAATTTTGATTGGAGAATTAAAACTCCAGGTAATGAAGGTGATGTGAGGTAAACTTGGCGTTTACAGGACTGGAGAATTCGTGGGCGAAGAAGGTGTTAAAATAGTCGATTGACGTCGACACATAGAATCCTAAAATGATCCTTTTCTCTCTAATTTGTTCAAACCTATAGGATTGAGATTGAAGTCATGGGACTTGGAGGTTTTTCCGAGATGCATTCAAGCTGTTATTGAAGGATATAAGATAATAGATGGTAAGCATATAATATAAACAACAGGGAAGAGGAGCAAATCTCGTTAAAACCCTTGTTAGATCTGTTGAAATTGGATTGATGGCCAAAGAAGCTGCCTTATAAAAATAAAATGAACGGTGGAGATGTTGCCATGCCATCTCCTTGTCCCAACAGCGCAGAGTGGGGTATAACTCAGGCCATGAGGCTGACTGAAGCATTCCCAACAAAAAACTTATTGGCTTCTGTCCAATGGCTTCTGAAGATGGGTTGAAGGGTTGAACTTGGGCTTTTTAGGTCATACATGCCTGGCTCAAGACCATCTCCAATTCTCCTAATGGCACTTTTCGGTCGTAATATGATTTTATAAGCTTTGAGAGTGATATTTTTGAAAAAATTTGGGGTTTTGAAATAATGCTTCATAAAAATTTGAAAATAAAAATAAAAGAGGTCATTGATCATTTTATACTAAGTGTGATTATCACCTTTAAATTTAAAAAAAAAAAAACACACAAAAATTAAGATTTATTTAAAAAAGTTTTATAGTATACATCAAAACCAAATAAAAACAAAATGGGTTCAAGACTAGGTTACATATGAGGAAAGATTAACACCTATCTGAGAATGATACCAATTAATCATATAGTAAACTCTTTTGGAAAAGTAATCCACAACTGTTACAAGGTAGTATTTCTTATTTATGAAAGTGTCTTAGAAGGCCTATACATCTAAGTGAATATAGTTAAAAAACCCTTTGTATTATGGGTAGTGGTGCCAAACTTCACTCTCTTCTGCTTTCCCATAACAAAATGCTCGTAAAATTCTATCTTGCAAGCCTTTGCACCTTTCAACAATCCTTGCTTCACCAAAGGTTGCAAAGATTTTCATTAGGATGTCTTAAATGCATATGCCATAACTTGGTTGCTTCTAACTCATAATCACTTGAAGTTGTTGTTGTCCTAATAATCATATTACCTTGAAAGTGATACAGGTTATTCTTTTTTACGCTTTTCATCACCATGAGTGCACTATAGGTAGCTTTCAAAATTCCATCTCTCATAATCACAATTATGCTTTCGGATTCTAAGGCTCCTAAAGAGATGAGATTCATTTTCAAACTTGGTACATACGAAACATCTGTCAAAATTTGGGTTGATCCATCCTAGTTCTTTAACTGAATTGAGCCTATCCTAGTTATGTTATAAGCGTTGTTGTTACCCATGAAATTGATTATTCCATTTATTTCTTGAAGATTAAAGAACCACTCCGAATTAGGAGGCATATGATACGTACACCCTATATCCAATATCCATTTGTCTGAATGGAATGTTGAAGGTAAAACAACTAGTTATAATTTAGTATCCATACTTTCGTCCTTGTCTACACATGTATCTAGAGTAGTTTTTCCTTCTTTTGTAGCTTCAGGCAATTTTCTTCCAATGTTCTTTCTCGTGACACAAAGCAAACTCATTTTTGTTAAGTCTGGATTTTGAAAATGATATCCCTCTTTTTTTCCTTTTCTTTTTAGCCTTGTGAATGGCCTCTTGTTACCATGGCTTTTACTACTATGCTCGTGTTTTTTATCTTGTTTTTCTTAACTCATAACCATATAAAGTAGTACAAACTTTATTAAGAGATATTTTATCTTTCCTATGAAGTAAAGTACTTTCAAAACATTCAAATTCATCAGAAAAAAATGTTAACAACATCAAAGCCAAATCCTCATCTTTAAAAGTTTCATCCATGCTTAACAAATCTACTTTTTGCTAATTAAATGAATAAGGTAGTTAGTCATAGTGATTCTTGGTTGGTAACTAAAGTTTAAAAATCATTTTTTTCATATAGAGCCAATTTTGGCTATTTTCTTCAAGAATTTGTTCTTCATCACTTTCTATAAACACTTCATTTTGTCCGGGCTAACTTTTAGCATCCTGGACTTAATTAAATGATAACAAAATTAGAAAATAAAATAAAAACCGGGGGATGATTGCCATGTGCCATGTCGCCAAACACTATTAGGTGACATGGTGCTAGGGAAAAATTTTTTTTGGGAAGGTCTAAAATGCCTATGGGCCGTATTAAAGAAAAATGTAAAATGAAGCATTAAAGGCCACTTTTCAAGGTGTCACCAAAGTCATTCGATGAGTACACGGATCAATTTCCTAATGTTTGTGACTAAGGAGAGGTAACTCAGGAAGCCACAGGTACGTGCAACTTATATTGCTGTATAAGTATTGATACGAGGCCTTTACATTCCAAAACACTTGAATTTTCACATATAGTATCGATACAAGAGGGTTCGGTATCGATACCTAAGGTGGGGTATCGATACCTACCATGTTTATATCGATACAGACTTTGGCAATAGCTAAAGTTGTGATTTTTGGCAAAAGGTATCCATACGGAAGCATGAGTATTGATGCAAATCCATGCAGTATCGATGCAGGCCTTTAAGTCTCGAGACTAGAAACAATATTTGCTCTTAGTATCGATCCATACCTTATTATATCATGGGTAAAAATTACCTTGTGTATCGATACAACATGTTTTGTATCGATACACCAAGACATTTTTGGCTTGTTTAGACAATTTTTTAGCCTTCAAAAATTTGATTCAAACATGTTTTTTGCACCAAGAAACCGTTATAATTCATTGCAGACCTCGACTTTGGGCTTATGATCGAATTTAAACAAATTTTTAGAGGCTAAATAGCTAATGACAAGGATCACTTTCATGAAAATATGGTTGTAAAAGGGCATGCTAGGTATATCTCGGTTATAGGCTTTTGCAGCCTTTTTGCCCATTTTTCTGCATGGTAGAACCAATGGGAAGAAGGTCAGCTGGGCATAATAACTAGAGATATCCCTTAATACATGAATGAAAGATAAAAAATGCCTTTCCTTGTCTCCTAAAAGCATTAACTAAAACTTGAGTTTAAAAGAGGCAAAGTTGGCTTAGCAGAGTGACTTCTTCCAACCATGCCCAAGAATCCCCTAGCAATCTCCAGTCCTAAATCTTTTAAAACATTGTTCCATTGCCTTTCACCCTCAACCTTCTTCCATTCCCGTAGTTCTCCTAAACCACCTCCAGAAAACCTCCAAAAACTCAACTTTCACACATTTTCATCCTCAAAACACCTTACCATCAGCTATATTACCAGAAAGCTTCTTTATTTCATCCTTTTCTTGCTAAATAATAGTAAAAAGAGGGAAAGGCTAAGCTTAAAGTCACTACTTTACGAAGGAAGATAAGTTTAAGCTTTTTTGGTATATTTTCTACCTTGTTCCATACATTTGTTGTTTTTTTCTCATCTACATCATTTTAGTGAGCTCTTCATGCTGCTATGACCATCCTAGGACTCTTATGCAATATTGTTGCCTTGGTTATGGTAGTCTTAGGATCTTGATGACTCTCTTGATACCTTGATGTTGTTTAGATAAGTAAACATGCCTTGCTTCATTTTTATCATTATAATAGACTGTATTCATGCATTTCTCGCCATGTTCTTTTCATATTCACATAGTCATCTCATATTTAAATGTTCATAACATGCATTAAGTATGTTCATGCATTTTCTTGTATTTTAAGGAGTCTTATGTCATTAAAATGTTGTCTGACAACTTTAGCATGCTTTCCTCTGCTTAAGCATGTTCTTCTCATTTTTATGCATTTTATTTGTTATCTTATTGCATTTTTGCCACCCACTTTCATGTCAAAAGGTCACCTTTATGTGTTCATATGTTCAAGTCATGTTCATCTTTGTGCATGCTGTGTTTTGTTCAAGTCATTCTTGTTAAGATGCATGCTTGTTTGCTAAAAATCTGATTTTTAAAAGAAATCCTCGAGTTAAGTTCATGTTATCTCTAATAAATAGAGATTCGCATGGATTTAAGGATTTATTATATTGGTCTTCCAATCTTGGGGATACATTAAACATTTTAGATCGGATTCATGGTAAGATAAGTTTAAAGATGTTGTTTTTTCTAAACAAAATCCCTTTTTGATAGAAAGTATATACTAAGCCTTGATCCTGAGTTTTAGCACCTCTATGATGGCACAGTCAATGGGTTTTTTCATTATCCTAAACCACGCGGGATTGTGGAATGAATTCATGATGCCCATGTTAGTCAAGTCCCTGTGTGGTGGACATTTAGATGTCCATAACTCAAATTCAACCCCTTAAGAGAATCAAAAAATCAAGTAGTCCCTTGTTTTTGCTGTGGTGGCACTATGGTCTAAGTTTGAGAAATTATTTGCAATCATAAACAATTTTTATTGAATTTTTTGGTGTTTCTCCCTTAAAAACATCAAAATACCTTTCCAATGGTGTATTATGTGCCTTCGGATCACTCTGGATAGAAAAATAGGATTTCTCGAACCTTTGCTATTTAGAACCCTTGAAACCAGCGTATTATGTTTTGTTTGGGCCATTTTGGCCCATTGAATGATTTCTCCAAAATTTTTAAATATTTTTCCTTGAAAGTTTGCAAAATTCCCTTTCTAGCAAGGTATCATTTGCAATGTAACGATTTCAAATGAGTCCAAAATAATTTTTCAAAGCATGTTTTGCAAAATTATAACTAGTTGTTTTGCAAAATTCCCCTGCATATGCTATTAGTGTTAAAACAAACCTAATTTTGCAAATTAATCCCACCTAGAAAACCCTTTTGTAGAATTTTAAGAATATTTTTACATTAAACCCCATTGAGTCACCTTTCCGTTGGTATCTCCCTCACCTCCTAAGCCTTTAAATAAGCTTTGAAAAAATTAAGGAATAGGAACTGCATGATGCTGTCCCCTATTTTGAGATTGAGCTAAATTCAATTTCCCAAACCACCTTTGTCAGGATATTTTAATGTCTCAAAATGTATCAAATCAATTTATCATGGAGTCGCGTACCATATCACAAACCTTTATACTTGGATCAAGGCTAAAACACGAAAATAATTTCTCTTTTAAGCCTTAGGGTTCAACTTATGAAATATCTCTTATACAAAATATCTCTTTCCTTTATAAATATAAAAATATTTGCCAATAGAGGTACTCTAACTCCGTTTTTCTGAGGGTGCACTCCAACCTCACTTTTTCTTTAAAATTTAAATTTCTTTTCCAACTAAACTCCTCTTAAATATACCTAAAATTACAATTTTTCTGGACACTCCAACCCCACTCTTCGAAGGGATACTCTAACCCCGTTCTCCACTAAAATTCAAATTTCCCTATCTATTTTCTTAAAATATCAAAAAATTATTTTCAAGGACACTCTAACCCCACTCTTCAAGGGAATACTCCAACCCTCTTCTTTGCTAAAAACTAAAATTTCTTCTTTATTTTCTCAAAATATCAAAACTTTACTTTTAGGGATACTCTAACCCTACCTCTCCAAGGGGATATTTCAACCCTGCTTTTACCTAAAAAATCCAAAAATTTTCTCGCTTCTAAATGCCACGTATTGTTTTGATTAAAACCTTTTTTTACCCTTCAAATTACCAACGAATCAAATCCGTCTCTAAATTGTCGTCCCAGTTATCCTTCAATAATCGAAGACAATTATGGGATATATTCCAATCGTCCTTCTTTTTTACATTCTTTTGTTTGCAATTGTGGTTTATGGTATAATTATATTCTTTCTCATTTTATTAACACGTTTCCTTTTTGTAGTGACATTGTGCATTCATATTTAAAATTTGTTTTCTAATAAATTTTACAAGGTAGTGTTTCATGTTGGTATCTCTTTAGTGCATAACATGAAATATTCGAATTTTAAAAATTTTAATTCAAAAATTATTTTCATAAAAGAATCCCTATGCTTCTCACTACCTTCGCAGTGTATAAGTGATGTCAAATTTTCTTTCAAAACTCAGATTTACATTTTCCACAAAAATTCATGCATTAAAGGGGATTATATATAAATAATGACCAAATGGAATCATTTAAGTCGAAACCAAAGTGAGACATAGTTAGTAGGTATCAATTTTGAGTGTCATGGGGTGTTAATCCCTCCCCACTCGTAACCAACTCTCGAACCCAACCAATGAATCTTTGGATTTTGTAGACCTTAAAATCGATGTTTTGAGTTTCATAACTCGGAATATTATTTTCAATAGGCATCCCATCTTGCCTAGCCTAAAAGGATCAATGGTGATTCCAAGTTTATGGCCACTTCATGGTGGCCATTTGAGACATTGGCCTGATGGTTTCTCTTCCTTTCATATTACAAGGCCTAATCCAAATCCTGATCATTGGATAACTCAAGGGCTTGACCACTACCAATATTTTACATTTTTAAGTCAAGCATGCTAAGCCCTTTGGATCGTCCAAAGTTTTAAAGGTGAGCACTTGGTCACTCCACTGGGGAGAACTTAGAGAGTTGGCCTATGGCTAGCTAGGTCTTGCACGGTCCTTGGTTTTTCTGCTTCCATTATTATTTAGATATAATGCCTTTTTATTTTTAT
Organism: Adansonia grandidieri; assembly: GCA_038382065.1. Classification (NCBI taxonomy): domain Eukaryota; kingdom Viridiplantae; phylum Streptophyta; class Magnoliopsida; order Malvales; family Malvaceae; genus Adansonia; species Adansonia grandidieri. The sequence continues at coordinate 3,534 of JBBYHK010004269.1, read as the reverse complement.
TTTCTAACCTTTTGCTTTTTCTGGCTTTATTTTGTGATTGTTACGGACTATTTTTTTAAATAAATACTGACTTAAATAAATATGGTAATATAAGAGTAAAACGAAAGGTTTGATTATTTCCCTGACATGCACTGTGCACTTGCATTTGCACTAGATTCCCACCAAACACCATGGTGCGGTTAGTATCCTAATTATTAGAAGGTGGTGACCTATCTGCCTTCGTGAATAACCCTTTGCATAGGCATGGAAAGACCTATCGGGGTGTAAATTACCTATGTCTCTTGTGAGTAACCCTCCATATTTCATAGGGAAATACATCCACTGGATCGAACTTGTTCTGCCAAACCCGTGATGGGGCCTAGGATCAGGGTGCCTCGACTGTTCTTTTTGGATGGAAGAATGATTTAGATACAAAATTAGGATTAACTTAAACCCATATAGTGAACCCTATGAGCTAAACCATGTCAAACCACACCAAATCGCTGCTAGAAAACTCGAAGAATAGGATCACTTGGGGAAACACTTATTACCTTTACTTCTATATACCATGGTTATGAGGGCGATAATGGATAAACATTGTCATCTGCATCTGTCATTTTATGTTCATAATCATTTCTTTAGGATATGTTGATATATTTGATGAAAAATCCTCTTTAATAAATAGGTGAAGACAAGCGAATGCCGTTACCTGCAATGCCATCTTAAAATAGTTATATCTGACCAAAATAAGCCATCATGCTATTCGAGCAATGGCTTAATGTGTACTAGAACATGACCACTTAAATGGTTCATCTTAGTCCTTGCAAGGTATCATATTATCCTGTTAAAAGGTAATTTTTAACGTGGACATGCCATAGGCTAGCCTTTTAATTGTCTTCATATTCACGACCATCATGTCTGCCCCTACACATTATACCACCTATTCTCAGGGTAAATTTTGTGAAGCTCTTTTATTGCTATTCTTTCATTCGTTTATCCTTGTGCCTATTATTTCATATGATTACTAACTCATTTTCCACTTTTGTTTTTCTTTTTCACGCAGACATCTTTTCATCATAATCATTATCATTATAGGATAATTGGCCAATGGTTCAGTGTTCATCAAAGGGTGTCTGTTAGCCTATTAAGAAAGATCGAGCATGGTTAGAGCACTGGTAACGTGAAGATGGGGACATCCTGAAACCTAAGTATATTTTGACAATGCATGAAAGGGTCAAGATAGGGTACTGTTAGAATGATTGGCAAGACTTGAAGCATGTATGGAATAATTGGGATAATACTGAGAAAGAATTATTCACAAAGAGATACGAAGACATTGCTCTTTTGCTCCAAGCCTGTTTCGATGTCAGCCTATTAGAAGTAGCATCTTAGTTTTGGAACCTAATATATCGATATTTTTCTTTCAATCATGAAGATTTGGTCCCCACAGTTGACGAATACACTGTGTTACTTAACATTGAGAGAGCCAAGGCTGATAGAATGTACTGTAAGGCTTTGAACCCTCCAAATTTCAAGAAAAGATTAGCGCAGGTTCGTAGTGCATTGGAGACTTGGATTGAGAGTCACATAAAGATAAAGGACATAGTGAGTGCATCTTATGGGCCAGTTTGAAGGAAGCAATGGTGAATACTACTGACCTCTGAAAGATTTATGATATCTATGCTCTGATGATATATGGTTTGGTCATATTTTTGGAAATATTAGTTTATGTTGGAGCTACAGTAGCAGATCTTTTCTCTTGTTTATGCTACAACATCAATGCCACATTGGCTATCATTGTTGAAACCATCCAGTCTTTTAGTTTTTGTAAGAAAATCTATATAGGTTGCTTCATCAGATATGTGCCATTCTTCCATATTTGGCTTGTGAGTCACTTATGCCCAAAAAAAAAAAGAAGCTGTCACATAACTTTTTGTCTAACTTTAGCCCTATCTCTAAGGTCCTTGAGAAGGAATGGCCTTAAGACAAGTTCGAAGTGCAATAAGTCCTAAATTTTGAAACCTTAAAGAAGAAGAGGTCACATGAAAAGCCTCTTGGTTCTCACCACAAATAATCATATACCGGTGCAGAGATTATAGTTATGTGTCGCTCATAGGATTATGGGAAAGCACTACCTATGTACCGATTCTGGCCTTTCGACAATTCATCCCTTTTCATCCAATACCTAAAGTTATGGGATTTTGACTATGGTGAGCTTGATTACAAGTCAAAAGCTTAGCTAGCCTTTCATGCATCGAAAAAAATCGTTGTATGGACAGGTGTTGGAGAGGAAGTAGTATGACCTTAAGCTCATCATATTAATGACTTTTCACCTTTCTCTACTGTTGGAATATCATAAGCTATAGTTGAAGGATTCCCCTTTGAGATGGAATCATTTAGGGGAGAGTTTGGATAAGAAAAAGGTAACGTTCACTAATGAAATTACTCGCTTAAAGGAAGAAAATGGTCAATTAGAAATGGACCTATACCTTCAAGATGGTAGGATAAACTAGGCTGTCAAAGAAAAAACCTTTTCAAGCAAGATTTCAAGAGTTTGAGAAAAGATTATGTGGCACTCAATAAAGCAAGCAATTTTCTACACCTTAGGAAGTCATTAGTTGAGTGGGAAGTAAAAATTAATATCCTCGAAAAAGAACTGCATTGATGTAAAAAAGAGGTTAGGGTCAATAGGGAAAAGCTCGTTAGAACTTGTGCCCTCGTATCAATTTAATAGAGGAAGAATAGATGATTAGAAGCTCAAGTTTAAGATTTGAGGGCAAACCACATCAAGAATGCGACTTTGATACTCAAAATCCAAGATTTAGAGCATCATTCTGTACAAGCTCGCCAAGACCAAATTAATAAACTAGCAAGAGCTTTCGAACAGCGAAAGCAAGAGTGGCTACAAGCGATTGATCAAGCATGCCAAAACCATCAACATCACTACCGCCATCTCATCGAGAGATTTGGGTGGCCTAATTAGAAGCTGAACACATGATGATGTGGCACAATCCTTAACACGCAATATTCTACCCATCAGAGCTCATGAACAAGAATTATTATATTTCTTGGAGCATGTAATCAGGCAATGTAACCATGTTAGGCATAATCGTGTGTAATTGAGATATTTTGTTGCTTTAATGAAAGGCCCTATTGGTGGAGCTACCCTTTAGTCAAATTCTCCCTTTTGCTTATGCATGACTAACTCGATTTTTTTCTTATTTTATTTATTCATGCTAATAGTCATTTCTCTTCATGATCACATACTCACCTTCATTACACCAAACATGCTTGTAGACACCTCATTTTGTCCAGGCCTATTTTTGGCATCTTAAGACTCAATTGAAAGGTGATAAAATCAGAAGATAAAAGATAAAAACTGTAGGATAACTATCAGATGTCGTGTTCTTAGGCACTATTAGGGAACACGGTGCCAAGCAAAAAAATTTTTTTGGGAAGGTCTAAAATGCCTATGAGTCATATTAAAGAAAAATGTAAAATGAGGCATCAAAGGCCATGTTTCATGGTGTCATCAGAGTTATTTAGATAAGTACA
>JBBYHK010004248.1:0-12239 GCA_038382065.1 Adansonia grandidieri | reverse complement strand
TATCAAAGTTTTAATTTACTAAAATTTTGAGAAATCAATTCACCCCCTCTTGATTTCATTCACTACTAAAAGGTCTAGCAAATTGGATAATATTTAATTTAAATGATTAATCTTAATTCTATTAGGATTTGTTTTAATAAGATTAGAATAAATGTTACTCATGTAAGAAAATTATTTTCTTATTTAAACTAAATATGGATCAATTACCAAAACTTTGAAAAAATTGGAACTATTTTCCTAAATTGTTTTGGAAATATTACATGCTAAATTGTTTGTCCAAATTAAGACAAAGTTATCTAAAGTTAGATAAAGTCCTAATTAAGACAAACAACCTTAAAATTAGGTAATGTTCAACTTAATGTCTTAAAATGTTGTTTTTGGGAAAAAAAAAGTTTCCTAAATGGTTTGGAAAATATTGGATGCTAAATGGTTTGTTCAAATTAGGATAGAGTTATCTGGAAGTTAAATAGTGTCCTAACTAAGACAAACAACCTAAAAGTTAGGTAATGCCTAGTTTAAGATAGGCTTCCTAGAAGTTAGGAATTTAATCAAACTTGTTTTGATTAAAGAATGACATTGCTAAAGTAATTTGATAATTCATCTCAAACTATTTGAAATGGTTTATGCAAATGACATACAAGGTCACCAAGTGATATTGGCTATGCTTATTTAATCCGATGCTTATAATATGATTATGCTAGCGTAGGGATGGTTATAGACTGACTTAGCATGACGAGGTAATGGATGGCTGAATTTTTGTTTAATATTTATTTTATAAATAAAGTCTGTGAACCCTGGCTTCTTTTCTAATTCTAGGTTGTAAATTATTTTCTCGTCTCCCTTCAAATGTAACAGTTACAAAAGACTTGTAAATTTAGGATTAGGATAAGATTAAATTTATTTAAATCCAAGATGTAAGGAAGATAGCACCAAGAAGAAAGGACCAAGGAGATCATCATCAAAACTTAAGAAGACCTTTATGATATGCCTAAGAATTTGACTAACTAGTTTCCTAAGGGCTCGAGGAAACTAGATAGGTCCATAATTGCCCTTGTAGATTGCACGTGTTAGATTTATTTTTGAATTTATTTATATGTGATAAATGATCAAATAAATGCTATGCATGCTAATCAAACAAAGTAATGAAACCTAAGTTAAATGACAAAATCTTTCGTAAAATATTAAGTCCATGCCTAAGCACGATTATTCACCTTCCATTATTCATTAACAAAATATTCAAGTTCCGACCGTGGTTGACTTGTTAAGCTAATTTTATACCCTTGTCATCCAAACTACTTGAGTTATGAATGATGGATCTTGCTCCACTAATGCAAGGCTGTTCAAATACATATAACTTAACCACATAGCATTATAGGTAGTGGTTAGGCCAAAATGCACATGATGCATTTAGGCAAAGTATTACTTTATAATTGATCTAAAAGTTGCATAAAGATGTAATCGATAAACTAAGTTTTCTACCTAATTAATTCCTACATGTTTCATTGACTAACTTAAGGTCATATAGGGATGAAATGAGTTCTTGCTCATTAAGATGATTCAAACATCAAACTTCTCATATTATGGTTGATGGCTATAATTTTGATAAAATAATGAAAACAATCATTAGAGTTGTAAAAGCTTATTTAATTACTAAAATCACAAATTATTAACTAAAAAATGTTTTGGTTCATGATGGATATAAACACAACATGACAAATAGACTATCACATATAGATTCAAAATAGATTTTGAATCCATTTCCCTTTAAATCTACATATATAGGATTTAGTGGAAGGGAATTATGATTCTTAAAAGGTTTGGATCATAATCTGACTTTGTGATAAATAGCCAAATTTTTTTATTTGTATTTTCCTGTAATCCTTATTGATTGGGCTACATGATGGATTTATGAAATATTCAATTTTGAAATTAGACCAATATAGAAATTTCTCAAAACACGAGCAATTTGCATGGCTCTATTTCAGTGCTAGAGCTGTAATTGAGATGTTTTTTATAAGGATTACCATGTTTATGTATTTTCTCATATTTTTGGATTGAAATAGAGTGAATAAGCTTTCCAAGCATATATGACTCATCTGGTGGTGTTCTAGATGAATTAGGAAGAAATCTGTAAGGCATGCTAATCGAGCGTGTTATGCAATCAAGTAGCACCTAACTAAAAAATTAATGTGATAGCAAAATTGATTTTCCAGCATTTTCTTGGATATTTTTAGATTGAATTATATTGAGTTAGAATTCATAAGAATTTGATTTGGTGACTTTATGTGATAGGAATAGTCTGAAATAAATTTAGAAAGCTTAAAAGGTCAAATTTGTTCCTTATTTTGATTCTCTTTAAGTTTGGTGTCTACTATTTTTAGGCATTTAGATGCTTCAAAATTGATTTTGGAAGTCTTGTTTAGTGTGTCAATAGATCTAGAAGTGTCCTATAGAAGGTCCCTATTTGCTTACATTAAAGCTTCTAACTTGAATTAAATTAAAAATTGATTGTGTCTTGTTTTCAAAGTTATAATTTCTTTAATTTAGTCCAAGTGAACTATTTTTGTGATATTTTTTTAAAAATGAAGTCGAATATGTGAATATTTATGGTGTCACTTACTGTTAAGGAGTTTTCTTTTATAATTTGAATTAGTTGTAAATTCAAGCTAGTTTCAAACCTACAGTCGATCATTCTCATGTATACGCAGTAAGAGTCTTGGGAGAAATGTTTTCTAGTTTTGGTGATATTTGTTTGATTTGGATAACTAAAAAGGTGACTATGATTGAATATGTGTGATTGAAACTGAGAAAAATAAATTTAAATATGTGTGATTAGTTGGTACCAATTTATTAGGCATCATGAGAGGAATAACATCCTTGCTTCTGCTATAACTGACTCTTGAGCCCTTACAGATTTTTGGTATATGTAGACTATAAAATCATTCTCTTAGAGTGTTGTAACTCTTTTGTGAATGCTTTTAATAAGTGATTGATCACATCTATCCAAAAGAGATCGATGGTGAATCCTTGGCCTAATCACAAATGTTTAGATGAGCAATTTGTCTGTATAGCTAAGGCCCTATGATGATTTGAAATATTGAATGCTCTAGTATGCTGAGGTTCATATCTCGATATATTACGATAGCTTTATGGTGACTCTATTAGGGACTATTAGAGAATCAAGCCTCAAACTAGTCGTACGTTATCTGAGGCTTAACTTTTCTCAGTTTTAGTTGCATTCAATTATAATCCCCTTGATATGTATTGTTGTAATTATTTGATTGATTGATTATTATGATATCATTATGTGCTAACCTTGCTACAGTGCTTAAATAAAAAACTGATGTTGAGCTTGCTTATAAAAATAAGCAAAATGATTGACATATGTCTTAAATGTAGTAAGATCCAGGTTCGAAAGTTTTCCAAGCATGTTATTGTCGAGTACCATGTAATAGGATATATAGGACCTAGGTAGGGTTTTTAGGGTCATGTGGCTTATAGCCTATATGGTTAGCCAAAGCACTCGGGGTACGTTGCTTCTGTTTTCAAGATTCATCCATATATATATGAGCAGTGTTTTCACCTAGATCGAACTCATTCTACCAAGCCTACGATGGGCCTAGGATCGGGGTACCTTTACTATCCTAATCAGGTAAAAGGAGTAATTTGGTGATTGCATGCATTAGAGGTTGTCTTAAACATGCATATAGTGAGCCGTAGAGCCAAATTTAGTTAAACATATCGAAAGTTTAAAGGAGCCTAAAGCATAGGTACAATTGGGAAATGCTTCTAAACTTTTCTCGCTTTATTTTTTTTAGTCTAGATCTTAAATGGTGTTAATTGAACTTCATCCCTTGAGATATTTATTAACCCGTCGATATGAGTTTATATTTACATTGATTATAATTCATTGTTTGGCTATTGGGTTGACAGCTAAAACTTATCTAGAAAATAAAATCTAGCTGAGGTGAATTAACACCTCGAGGTTCTTGCATCTTAAATGTTATAGTGTTAAGAATGTTTTAATGTACCATTATACTATCAAATTGATGGCTAGTGATGATGCTAGAGACATCATGATAGCTTAGTTTTGAAAAAGGGATATTGTCCATTCTAAGAGTATCTGATATGAAGGAAAGTGTAGTCTCAGTAGAGGAAAAATACATTATAAAGAAAGTTTGATGTAGAGACATCAAAAGAAGCACAAGGATGCTTAGAAAATAATGTATGTCTTGCCATTTCTAGTTAAGGTTGATATCAAGTTTTGATAAAATGACCTACTAGATCTGTAGGCTATATGGTATAAATGGGATAATATCAAGCAAGATTTGTTCACCTAGAAGTACGAAGATATCACATTGCTAGTCTGAGTTAAGGTAAAAGAGGGTATGCTCTGGGCTATAGCTCAATTTTGGAATTTGAGATATTGGTGCTTCACTTTCAATAGGGAGAATGTTGTTCTAACTATAATTGCATATGAAGTGCATTATTCTCAACTAGATTTACATCAAACAATCTAGTCTATTGACATTGAAAGATAGATTGGCTAGTATTATTGGAGCACTTGGGGCTTGGATTAGGGCATGTGTAGTCCAAAAGGGTCAAAATGTTAGTATATTGTGGCATAGATTACAGGACCTAATGGATGAATGCCTGGACCTGAAGAAGAAGAGGGATGTTTTTGCATTGGTCATCTAAAGGTTAGTGGTGTTTCCCTTGACTTTGGGGAATTTCTTTGACCGATTAAGGTACAATGTCAACCTGGCATGGTGATTTTAGTTAAAATGATCCAATCTTTAAACTTTTGCAAAAAGAAATAGAAGAGCATAGTTTTGAGGAAATTTAGATCCATAATCATTTTTGGAAGGATGCAAAAACCTAAATGGAATTGTTGAAAAAATAGTTCCAGTCAGAACAGGTAGCATTTTTAGCATAGATTGCTCGATTAGAGTCCAAAAATAGGCAATTAAAGTATGACCAAGCTATATATGAGTGGCAATTGAAAGAAATTAGTAAGAAAATAATTATGTCAAGCAAGGTATGGAAAAATACTTCAAGACAACAAGTGACTTGGATTCACTCTAAAAAATGCGAGAGTCAATAAGTCATATCAGGAGTGGGAATACAAAATGTCAGAATTGAACAAAAAAGTGGACTTCTGGAGTGGTAGAGCGAAAATGAGTATAGAATGGGTAGTTAAGCTTTTGGCTAACTTGTTAGTAAGTTAGAAAAAGAATGACTATGCCCTTACTCAATTACAAGTTCAGAATGACATCAAGGTAGGACCCAGATCTCCATAAGTACCTGATGTTCTTGTCAAGGAGGAAAAACAAAAGCTAAGCATTATCTCGGTGGATGGACAAAACTAGTGATGATTGAGTTTCTCTTATGGATGTATCCAAACTATTTTTTGCAATTAAATAGAAGTAAACCTGATTTTATGGATGTAATAATTGATTTGCATTTCATGATAATAGTTTGTATTAAACTATTGCCTTAAACTAATGCCTTTGACATGTTTGCATATTATTCATGTCATGCATTCATGTGTTATCACATTCTTTTAGTATACAAGTGCATTTACATTTATCCCATAGCATACATAAATTCGCAATATGGGATTCTAAAATCTAGTGTCATTCTTTAAGGGAAAAAATTCCTAGTATAAAGAAAAGTGTGAAAAGGTACCTATTGGAGGAAATGCAATACTTACTCCCATGTTAGAAACATGAAGAATGATTATACAACTAGGATGGAGAAGAAGGAAAAAGCTCAAAAGAATGATGAGGGGTCAAGAGGATTAGGTTTCAGTTGGCCAAAAGTATAAAGTTAAGACAGTGGTCATTAAGGGTAAAGAGCAAGAGAGGGGCTCAAGTTCTCAAAATGAAGACACTAATCCTAAAGGAAAATCTACCAAGCCTGTGAATTGTACATGGGTAGATTATGTGGCACCTTAAGGTGAAGTGTCTCAAGCCTTGCCCTTCGTCAGATTCACTCGTATGGTGTACGTGCATCCTAAAGCTACAATACCATTGGTGGTTATTGATAAGGGGTTAAAATTTAGGATTCACTCTGACAAACCTGTTAGTTCCTAATCTTGATGAACTTGTTGAGTTAGATAAGCTTACAGCAAAAGCATCTAAGCATGCTATGAAGGAGCAAATGCAATTACAAGTGATAGAGAAAAGATTAAGAGTTGTAGAAGGAGTTGATAGGTTCAGGGTTATAGATGCCACATAATTAGGTTTGGTAACAAAGTTGATCACTCCTCTGAAATTCAAGACACTATACTTTGAGAAACATAATGGCACCATGTGTTAGACTGCCCACATAAAAATGTGTTACCATAAAATGTAGGGTATGAAAACAATAAGAAGCTGCTAATTTTCTACTTCCAAAATAGCTTAGTTGGAGTTGTTGCTTAGTGGTATGTGGGGTTAGATAAAGCTAAAATTCAAACATGGTTGTATCTAGCCCGAGCTTTCTTGGACCAATGTTAGCATGTTACAGATTGGGCAACAAGTAGATTGTCATTATAGAACATGCAAAGGAAGTCTAATAAGAGTTTTAGGTAGTATGCTCAAAGGTAAAGGGATAAGGCTACATAGATGATTCCTCCTTTAGTGGAGAAGGATATGATAATTATTTTTAATGGTACTTTGAAGGCTTTATTTTTATGAAAGGTTGGATGGTAATACCATTAAGAACTTTACAAATATGGTACTATCTGGAAAATGATTAGAAGTGCCACTAAGAGTGGTAACATGTCAAGTGGAGAATATTCAAGAAGTAAAAAAACTAGCTTTGGGGAAAAGGTAGAAGGAAAAGTGAACGTTGTTAGCCTTGAAAATCATGCACTTAAGAACCTTATACCCTATTTTTAGTGGTACTTTGAAGGCTCCATTTTATGAGAGGTTGGATGGTAATGCCACTAAAGCTTTACAAATATGGTACTATTTGGAAAATGATTAGGAGTGCCATTGAGAGTGGTAACATGTCAAGTGAAAAATAATTGAGAAGTAAACAACTAACTTTAGTGAAAAGGTAGAAGGAGAAGCCGATGTTGTTATCTTTGAAACCATGCACTTATGAGCCTTACACCCTATTATCTGTACTAACCTATAGTATCTAGGCCAAGTTTGAGTTCTTACCCATTTACTCCTAAGCCTGTAAACACTGTTGCTTATAACCCAACATACTATTACGCACAAAGTAGTAATCAGAGTACACAAAATGCTCAGAATGCCATGAATAACCCTAGACCTTTAAGGCCATCATAAAACAAACAACAATTTAGCCTTCTCTTGATGTCTTATCATGACTTGTACCTATAGTTGCTTCATGGATTGTTGATAGCACCAATTTATGTCACATTTCTACAACTTCTTTGATGGTGCAAGCCCCGCAAGCTAATCATAAGGGCTTAAATTGCATTGACAATTTGTCATTTTGTGTATTCAAACATTATATTTTTATCAATGGTAAAAAGTTATTTCTTTATCCATAAGATTTGATTGCATAATTGTTATAAATATCTTTTATAGATAAAGCCTATGAAACACATTGACCTTGCAAGGGAATTGTAAAGAGTTACAATTGTGAGATCTTTATATATCAAAGTCATGTTTCTAAAATTATTCATAGTTATCGTATTAACAGGATATGGCATTGACAATGCACAAAGACTAGTATAGTTAAGCCTCCATACATATGATGCATGTAAATGGTCTCATAAGTTGAACTATAGAGATACTTGGGATCAACCATCATGAGAGTTTCATTTGGTATTCCACTCAAATGTCTATAGAAATAATATCATGTATCAGTTGTGTAAGTGATCTTTAGACTTGTGACACCAAAATCATCTCATATGATGAGCATATTTTAATGCCATCATCAATGGGTCTATAAAAGATGGATGCTTATGATAGGGTGGTTTTGGGTATGCATGAATCATATAATAGGTGGTGTCACTTTAAACTATTTCTTGGAGCTCGATTAATTAGCTTGTTAAAGATTGGGCCTTTGTAGTAACTTATTAATATTTTAGCCCAGTACCACACCAAAGATAGCTATTCCATGTGCCTAACCCATTAGCAAGCCCAACTTAGAGTAGTTCACAACTAAACTTTCTTGACTTGATAATTAGGGTTTTTAACTCAACCCCTTAATTAACATGTTAGATAATTTAATTCATATTTAAATTTTCTAAAGCAAGTAAAAAAAATTTTACTTCATATAAATAATATTAAATAAGTATCAAAGAAATATTTTATTTTTAATTACAATTATTTGGTCTTGTTTAATAATATCCCTAAAACAATGTCTACAAATAGACATTATCTTGATAAGATGTTCTTATCTTTAATACCATATAAAGACATCTCTAATTAGATTTCATAAATCTAATTTATGTCTTAAATTATTCTTAATTGAACATATTAAATTAAGTCTTTCTCATTCTAACTTTTATTGAATTAAGTCATACTCAACTAAATCCCAGTTTTGATCTAATAGATCATCTTATTGTGTGTGGCCTATTAGGCTTCTATCATAACGGCAATAAACATAATTACCCAATTAATTGTGTTTATAAATATATACCAAGATTAGCCTCAAGCAAGGCATCATGGCCACCTATGTATAGGAAAAGTTAATATGAGATCTTAAGAAACCTTTTAGTAACTAGCCACCCGATATGCAAGAAGAGTTAATATGACCTCTTACAAAGCCTTTCAGTAACTAGCCTCTCAATGTACTATGGTCCTTTCACTAGATATACCTGATAGACCATGAGCATGTGTAGCATCTGCTTATGTATCAATCCATATTAGTTCTTTGAGTTTTCAGTTAACCTCATGAATTTAGAGAAAGATTTTCTCCTAAATTCCTCATGCATTGTCTAATGACTTTATTATGTTAACCAAAGCCAAGAACAAAAGAGATATGTCTCTGATGTCACTTAAAGTGGTGAATCCTCTCTAGATCATTCATCCATATTTGTGTGGTTTATGCCATACCCATGTTGGTTTATGCTTTTGAACCAATTGGATTGGGACATGGGTTACATGGTCAAATAACCACATACAAGATACTAAGTTAAAGTAACATAGGTTTTCCTTCATGTTTGTGGCATCATTGACACTTTTGCAAACACTAATTAGATGAAACCCTTGAAACACAATGGCCTTGCAAAGTTATGAAACTAGTTATGTTGATAGGATCCTTATGCATTAAAGTCGTGTTTCTAAAAATGTTCCTAGTCATCGTATTATTAAGATGAGGTATTGACAATGCACAAAGACTAGGATATACTAAGCCTATATGCATCGAATGTAACAACCCTTTTAATCTCATAGAGGTTGAAGTGTACAAGATACTTAAGGATAGACTACAAGTGCTTGTTATGTAGAAACAAGTTCATTGAACATTGCCCAAATAAGAACTCCATTTAGTATAAGTCACTCAAGTATCTATGAAATATGTTTTCATGTGCCAGTTGTGTGAGGGGTTTTATGCTTGGATTCCATCATGAAGAAATCCATAATAGGTGGATGCCTGTGGCAGGGTGGTTTGGGTACAAAGGGTGTTATGCTTTGATTCCATCATGAAGAAGTCCACAATAGATAAATGTCTTTGGTAGGGTAGTTTTAGGTATATCCTAAATCATATGGTGGATGAAAGAGTGATCTAGAGTGGATTCACCACTCTGAGTGACATTGGAGACATGTCTTAAGTGTTATTAACTATGGTTAATTGGAATAAAGTCTCTAGCTAGAGTATAAATGAATTACGAGGAATGGTTCCTTATAGATTCATGAACATTAACCATGAGTTGTAAGAACAAATATGGATAGAGGTTTGGGTAGACACCTGCACCATGCTTATCTTTAATCTAGGATATATGGTGAAAGGATCGTATTACACTAATAGGTTGGTTACTAAAGGTTTTCCTTAGGTCATATTAACTCTTCAACTTTTGGGAAGTCATGATGGGTTACTAGATCTCCCTTTTAATCTATGAGCATAATAAATGAGTTTATTTATGTTCATTACCAAAATGTTGGTAACCTATGGGTCACAGACAGTAAGATAGATCTTCTTAGCTATATTAGTGTTGAGTTAGTCTTAGTTTTGATATAACTAAAGCCTAAGCTTAATTAGCTTGTGCTTAGATATTATTAAGATTAGCAAATATTTTTTAAACACTTTAAAAAATAATAGAATGTGTTTTAACTCCTTCAAGCATTCAAATATATGTTCGTAATACATACTTTTATATAAAACATTTTTGAGATAAGTTCTACCAGTTTTAAAGTCATGAAAAACTTCTTAAAATTGATTTTCATATGAATGTATTGATACATTATGTGTATGTATCAATGTAATACTTGGCAGTAACTAAATAACCTTGAAATGCAAAAATCACTATTAATGTATCAAGATAGATTATTCTGTATCGGTATAACACTATTTAATAGTCATATTTTAGACTGTTAAATACAGTATATCAACACCTACTCAATTGTATCAATAGAAAGTCATGGGGAACAATGAGAAATGACATTTTAAAGGCTCCATCGGCTATATTCCTTCACCAAATATCCCCAATAGCTATAATCATAATCAGGGCTATAAATAAGCCTCTCCAACTCCTTTAACAAGAGCAAGAACCAAGATATTGTGCTTAGAGTCATATTTTTCATCTTTTCCATCATTTTTGCTAAGTAGTTCATCCATGTATGGGATTAAATCTTCCCATCTTTGTATTCTTTATTTTGTATCTTCAGATAAATATTTTCCTTGAGTCAAAATTCCTATAAACAGTTAACCTTTAGAGGTTTTATTTGTTTACACTCAAATCCTTGTAAAAATGAGAGGTTCTTATTTAGCCATTGAAAAGTAGAGAAGGATTCTACTTAACCTTTAAAAGTAGTGAGAGAGGGTTCTACCTTAACCACAAAAGATAGAGGGTAGATGTTTCTATCTTAAACTTCAAAGATAGGGAGTGTAAAGGTTATACCTTGTCCTTGAAAGGCAAACAATTGAAGTTAGTGAATTGTAGAAATTCGAAGTAAGTGAGACCGAGGTAGAGGACGCAGTTAATTGAATCTGAACCTCTCTAAATCATTGACTTTGCTTCTTCTTTCCCTTTTCTGTAATTGTTTATTTTTATTCACTAACGTAAACTACAAAGTTTATTGTTTAGATTTCTCAATTTTATTTATCAAAGTTTGAGAAATCAATTCACCCTTTCTTGATTTCATTCACAGCTAAAAGGTCTAACAGAATTGTTGCATTAAATTCAAGATTTAATTAAGTATGACTTAATTAAATAGAAGGTAATTTGAATAAAAGACTTGATTGAACAAGTTTAATTATTGGAGACAAAAATTAGATTTGTGAAATCTAGATTTTGTTTTCAAATTAAGACATAATTAAAAGATTGTCATACTAAAATAATGTCTAAATAAAGACATAAAATGTATATTTGGACAAACACTGATTCTAGTTGAAATTAGATTTCACCTAGACTCGAGACTTGATTGAGAATCAAATTTCCTATCTCAACAATTTATTTATTATCCCTTCAAATATTATTTTGATATTAATTATTTGATAATAAATATTAAATAATATTAAAATTAAGTTAAAATAGTTTTAACTAAATTAAGGATTTTATCATGATAAAATCTATAGGGATGTGTGTATACTAGCTAAATTGTGTTTCTAAGTATTTATTTAAATTTTATAATTATTTGATAATTATATTTATTAAATAAATATTATTTACTTATTTAGAATAAATAAAATTGAATTAATTGGATTAAATTTATGGAAACACAAGTCTTGCCCCAAAAAACCCTAAATCATGTGTCATTATCTATCTTTGTAGCCCAGCTTGTTGGGCAGATTTCTTTGGCCTAATTTTGGTGCATATTTTAGCCAAGGGTGGTCGGAAAAGCTGACCAATAAAGTTTATTTGAAGCTAGAGTTGGTTAAATTAAAACAACGAATATAAGGGAAAAGAGCTTCATTTGATTTTAGAGTTTTGATTAGGTTAAAACTCTTCCATCTGAAGTGAAGGTTGGGATAGAAAAATTAGTGGTTTTCTAACCTAATTTAGGAGAAAATATTTTTGGGAACCTATGGGTCATAGATAGTAAGATAGATCTTCTTAGCTATATTAGTGTTGAATTAGTCTTAGTTTTGATATAACTAAAGCCTAAGCTTAATTA